>ONZH01029709.1:0-30817 GCA_900303285.1 Rhinella marina | reverse complement strand
CCAGCTGGTTTTGGTTCAAGTAGAACTCCCGCAAAAAATTTTTATTCTCTGACCTGTTAGAAAGGTGCATGATATAATCTATAGTGAATGCCATCTTCTTATCAGAGACTGTAATTGTGAGTTATCCCCTCTCTTCTAATTGTAGCTGGGTCATGTGACCAACTCCCTGACCTCCAACTGACCCAGGACAGTTACTGCTCTATTAATTCCTATGGACTCAGATTGAGGCTCCCATATGAATGCATAGAGAATTAGACTTCCTGTCCACACATAAGATGCTGTGTGAGTTGGTGAGTCTGATTGCTGGTCACATGACACAGATGAGAAACATCAGGGAGATATAACTCACAAATACAGACACTGGTAAGAAAATGACATTCACTACAGATTACATCATGTACATTTCTAGCAGGACATGGAATAACATTTTTTGTGGGAGTTCTTCTTTAATGACTTCAAATTCCACCTTCCCAAAATTCGTGGAAATTTCAGTTTTGGAAAGTACCTAGAATTTTTCCAGCAGTGGAGAAGTTTATTCCTAAGCCTCTGATATACTTTTTGGGAATTTTTGATGAACCTTTCACTCAGGGAGTGTGTTGATCATTTTTACGGACTGCAAAATTAACTGTTGAGCCACTGGGTAGAGAGGAGCTCGGCGTATGTTCCAGATCTATCCACACAAGTTCCCTGAGCACTTACAGTACAGGCTGCTTATTATTTTACAGATACATATAGACATTAAACACTTTACTTTCCTAGACCATCAGGCATATAGACATTAGCCCAAGATTACCAGGGATACCGACATTATCCCTTCACCACCCTAGACCTCTAGGGATACAGACATTGACCCCCTCACTGATCTGGACCATTAGGGAAGTAGATAATAACAGTTTAATACTGGCCCTGTATATCTAGTGCTTTATAGCTAATTATTAGGGCACTGTACAGTAATACTTATTGAATATGGTTCTGTATTTCCATATTACATGGTGTTCAGATCCTAAAGTGTCCTGCTCACTAGCAAAACAGGCTTACAGGGTATACTGGAGGGTGCGAACTTGACCATAAGGACCCTATTTTCAGTTGTATTACTACAGACCAGTACATTTAGGTTACATTTCCACTAAGTGTTGCCATCATGAGAAGCACAGAATATATACAGTGCTGTCATCCAGCTTTCCCAGGCCCCTGAACAGAAGCTGTAGTTATGTAATCACCCATCACCTGAATTTGCCGTTCAGAAGTCTTGGGTCCTGGAAACCATCAGTATTACTATAAACCAGAATGTACAGTGCTGGTCCTTACTGCTATCATATAAGCCCAGTATATATGGTACCTGCCATTACTTCTTCTTTCTATCCACGCAGGGATCGGGCTGATGGGGTGAGCGAGAACATCGCCAAGGCCAAAATCCTTGTGGACGAAGCCGGGGACAAAACAAAGGCCGCAGAGAAAGCTGTAAATGATGCCAAGCAGACTGTAAATAGGCTGAAGAACAGCGTGGAAAAGGTGAATATCTATCTATCTCACATGTATCATCTATCTATCTATCTATCTATCTATCTATCTATCTATCTATCTATCTATCTATTTAATATCTATCTATGTAATTATCTATCTATCTATCTATCTAATATCTATCTATGTAATTATCTATCTATCTATCTATCTATCTATCTATCTATCTATCTATCTATTCTAATCTATCTATTTAATATCTATCTATGTAATTATCTATCTATCTATCTCATAACTATCTAATTTCTATCTATCTCATACTGTATCTATGTCATATGTATCTATCCATCCATGTTTCTCATATCTATCTATCTATCTATCTATCTATCTATCTATCTATCTATCTATCTATCTATCTAATAATCTATCTATTCTAATCTATCTATTTAATATCTATTATCTATCTATCTATCTATTTAATATCTATCTATCTATCTATCTAATATCTATCATCTATCTATCTATCTATCTATCTATCTATCTATCTATCTATTTAATATCTATCTGTGTAATATCTATCTATCCATCCATCCATGTATCTATCTCATGTATCTATTAATATCTGTCTATTTATCTCAATCAATCTATCTATCTAATATCTATTATCTATCTATTGTAATCTTTCCTATCTATCTATTATCTATCTATCTATCTATCTATCTATCTATCTATCTATCTATCTATCTATTGTCTATCTATTTATATATCTGATATATGTCTATCTATCTATCTAGCTATCTTTCTTGATATATACATGTGGTCAGGTCTAGGAGCACAAGTATCTGTCTGGGGCTTAGTGTTGGATTCCTGTTTGCCCAGTTACTTGCAGTTGCTGGTTTATTGTCATTGTACTGGTTTTACATCATTATTATCCCGGTGCAATCATTTGGCTCCTTCTGACATTGGAATTTTAGTTCTACGTTGACAGTAAACCCCCCCCCCCCCCATCAGTTTTTCAGGGATATTACAGTAACATATTCTGCAGTTCTCCCGCCGTCTGCAGCAGGCTTCCCTCTGTACATTTATTTACTGCTCCATCAAAACAGAAATGCGTCAATTTTACACATTGTGTCTGCAGCTCCTGTGTAGATCTATGTGTCTCCATGGTTACAAGCAGACGTGTTACTTTCTTCCATCTACGCATGGTATAGCAATGCGTTACATGTTTCTGCTTTCAGTCCAAGAATAAAATGGCTGCCGTGGAGGAGAAGGAGATGTCCATCATGAATCGCTTGGGAAATCTGTCGAAGGAAGTGGAAGAATTAATGAAGAAAGTGGAGGCCAACAGAGGGTTGGCCACGGAAGCCGGCGAAATGGCGAACAAAGCGCTCACCGCCACAGACGGACTTGAAGGGGTAAAAACTCAATTTACACCACAAAGATCTGAAAGTTCTTAGTGCAAATACATTGCTTTACCCATCTTGCGGAACATCATATCTTCTTCTCCAGTCACATCCAAAGCTGCATTCAGATGACTTCTAACTACCACCTGCAACAAGCCTAAGAGTTAAGACATGTCCCTGTCATTCACTGTGTGGGGCCTGGACCAGGAGGGTGTATTGGGATTCTGAACAGGTTTGGATGCAGCTTTGGGTGTGAATGGAGTATAAAGTATCATGTATCTGGTAAAGCAAACTATGTGCAATATTACTTAATACTAATAAATTTACTCAATATTATAAGGAGATTAAACCCTCAAAAAGTCCCCGTCAGACGCCAAACTTTAGTCAGTTTCCAGCATGTTGTCTATGTGTGGTCCTGTGGTGACAAGGCATACACAAGTCACAAGGGGTTAAAGGGGTTATCCCATGACTAATGTAAAAAATAAAAATCAGACATCATATAGTACATGACAATCTCTTTCTAACAAAGCTAGAACCAGTCCTGTACCTCACATGGATCCAGAGATCTCCTCAGTCATTGCTCCAATTGCTCTGCTAGATTTAGTTTAAGGGGCGTGTCCTTTCAGAAGGCGTGTCCTTTCTGCTGCAGCTGGTGGCAGCTGAAGGGTGGAACTGAGCGTGTGCGGCCATCTCAGTGAGCAGGACAGATCAAGTAGAAAAAGAGCGAACAGTAGATGGCGCTATACAGATAGATTTCAGTGAATAGCTCAGAGGCTAGAATAAATTTTTAATTACATGCAATTACAAAAGTATTCAGATCCAGGGGCTGGCTTGAAAAATGTAAAATATTTTTTGGGGACAGCCCCTTAAAACTAGTGACTCATAGGGTTTTTACCATTTCAGATAGGAAAACTGGTTCATTAGGTCTCACATACACTGTATAACCATATGCACAGAGCGTGTATGTCGCCATCTATAGTCCCCATGACTTTATACTGCAGAGTTGTTGGCGCTGTGGGCCGCCCTATGGTCGTGAACTCTTAAAGGGGTTGTCCTGTATTAGAAAACCAAGGCTGTTTTTTTCTAGAAACTCTTCTATGGGTTCTGTCTGGTATTGCAGCTTGGCCCCATTGAAGTAAATGGAACGGATCTGCAGCACCGGTCACAACCTGTGCACACGTGTGGCGCTGTTTTGGAAAAAAAATCAGTTATTTCTTTTAGAAACCTTTGAAAACCCCTTTAATGGGAACTAGTCTGCTCATAGACCAGTGAACATAACGTCTTAAAGGGGTTATCCACCCGCTATAATGCCCCCCAAAAATGCCCGGGCACCTCATACAGGTTATACTTACCGCTCTCCCCCGCATTTGTGCCGTTTTCTGCTCCCCGCACGGCCGCTGCTGCATCTTCCTGTCATGCGGATCAAACCATCCGGCAGGGTAGGGGGGCAGCCAATAGCAGGCCACGATGGGGGCGAGCCTCGCCTAGGATCACCCGGATGCAGCGGCGGGCCGTGCAGGCATCAGGAGCGACAAGAGTGCCGGGGAGCAGGGTAAGTATAACCTGTATGAGGTTGCCTGGGCATTTTGGGGGCATTATAGGGGTGGATAACCCCTTTAAGATCCAATAAAAGCTATAGGTGAGGTCCACCAGTGTCCTCCATGGGTGGCCAGGTCCTCAGACAGACCTCGGCAAGTCTGCTCCTGAAGATGTGAGAAGAACCTGGAATGACCCATTGTGTCTTCTTCTGCCTATTCATCCCTTCTTACCCTTCATTCTGATTTTCTAGGAGATGGACGAAGTCAAGAAGAAAATATCAGGAGCTGAAGGACAAGGTTGGAGGAGTGGACACGTCGTCGGGGACAGCCATGCAGAAGGTGAAGCGCATCACAGACGAAGCTCAGGATTTACTAAAGAAAGCAACTGATGCAAAGGCAAAGCTGGACGGTGAGTGACCACCACGGGGTCACCAGGAGGCTTCCAGGGCCCAAGTGCAAAATGTGGAACAGGTTCCCACTGACCAAGTGCCATTTATAATACTGGAGACATTGGGCCTCCTCAGACACCATGTGACTACAGCCTCTGCACCCACAATAGCTACACCCTGATATACCTGTTCCCTACCTGTAGGGCAGACTACAAACAAAGGGCTCATGCACAAGAACGTGTTTTCTTTCCGTGTCCGGTCCATTTTTTTGCTGACCGTATGTGGAACCATTCATTTCAATGGATCCGCCAAAAAAAACGGAAGTTACTCTGTGTGCATTCCGTTTCCGTATGTCCTGTTCCGCAAAGGAATAGAACACATCCTATTATTGTCTGCATTGTGGACAAAGATGGGATTGTTCTATTAGGGGCCAGCTGTTATACGGAATGCACACGGACGTCATACGTATTTTTTGCAGATCCGTTTTTTGCGGACTGCAAAATACATACGGTCGTGTGCATGAGCCCAAGCCCTGTGTAATCTGATCCTGCAGATCCTTCCATGTGCCCTACAAACAGTAAGGGCTCATGCACATGACTGTATGTATTTTGTGGTCTGCAAAAACGGATCCGCAAAAAATACTAATGACATCCGTGTACATTCCGTATCTTGCAGAACAGAACAGCCGGCCCCTAATACAAGAGTCCTATCCTTGTCCGTAATGCGGACAATAATAGGACATGTTCAATTTTTTTTGCGCAACGGACATACGGAAATACGGAAACGGAATGCACACGGAGTAACTTCAAATTTTTATTTTTTTTTGCGTACATTGAAAGTGAATGGTTCCGCATAAGGTTTGCAAAAAAAAAAAAAACAAAACAGAAAGAAAATACGTTCGTGTGCGTATCCCCATGAGACTAGTGGAAGTAAAGTAACACATAACTGCTGGATCAGACTACACAAGGTTTGTTTGTAGTCTGTTACCATGGCAACACATTGTCTACAGAGTAGTTGTATACACAAGACAATAAGAACTTTTGTACCAAATGGATCTGCAGGACGGCTTCATTTTAAATGAAGTGAGGCAAGAAATAATTGATTGAAAAAGGTGGACATACCCTTTAAGAAGACAGTTTGATAACCATCCAGGTTCAGTTTATCCAGCATCCAGGTCTCCATACATCCACAGATCACATTAGCCCGGTTAGGGTGAGAACTGACTCTCGGTTATTAGTTGGACCCTAAGGTCCACCATCCTAGTACTTAGCTACAATCATGTCTGGAGGACCCAGTATGTCCATACATTACACAGGAATCCAAGTGAAAAACCATGTAATACCTTATTTCTCCTCTGGAGGCACTGTAGAGAAACTGAACAATGGTGCCAGGTTCCACCACCGATCACAGCTGATCAATGCTGGTGGGTAGGCAACCCTTATGATAACTTGTCCAAGGTGGAGAACCATGGGGCTCTGTAGTGTTAGCTCGCACTGACCTCTTCTACTTCTTCTATGTTTCAGGTCTGGAGGAAAAGTTTAAATTTAATGAAGAAGAGATTAAGTCAAAAATATTACAACTTCAGGAGCTGGAGAATAAAACCTCTGGTCTTCTCGAGGACATCAGAGAAAGATCCGTCATATATTCGACTTGTTAACTACTACTCTCATCATCAGACACATCATTCACTCTCCTCACAGGATGGATAGATACACTGGTGGGCCCTCAGAGGAACACCATGCTTCTTTCTTAGTTATACTTGTGCCCGGGAAAGCTGAGTGACAACCAATATGGCCGCCACTACCTCTTCCATAGGAGTCTGCCATATTTGTTGTCACCCAGCTTTCTCAGAGACAGATGTAACAGAAATCATGACGGCAAGATTATTATAACACTAAGAATAGGCCTAGAAGTTACAAGTATGGAGAACGCAACGTCAAGATAAGTGTCCTTCATGGATAGAAGCGTTCCCGTGTATCCTGACACACTGTAACGAACACCACAGCCCAAAACATGAAATTCCAATGGAGGTTGCTATGTTTGTACACGTCATGCGGATGTATTAAAATATATAAAGCAAAACCTCTCTCTGTGTGCTTTCCTTATGAACTGTCTTGTAGGCAAATCTGTCATTTCAATTATTTCCACACTTGGGTCAAATATTCCCAGGAAAATATGAGGTGGTGAGAAGCGTGTAATACCTCATTCTGCCTGTAGGGGAGCTGTGGGTGGAGCTGAACACTTCCAGGTTCCCCCGGCGATCACAGCTGATCACTGGAGGTTTCGGCAGCAGGAGAGCTAAGGGCTCATGCACACAAATGTGTCTTCTTTCTATGTCCGTTCCGTTTTCTTTTGTGGACCGTATGCGGGACCATTCATTTCAATAGGTCCACCAATAAAAAACGGAACGTACTCCATGTACATGCATTTCCCATGTCCGTATTTCTGGTCCACAAAAAAAATAGTCATGTTCATTACTTGTCCACATGGATGGACAAGGAACAGAATTGTCTATTAGGGGCCAGCTGTCACTCTGTTCCGCAAAATACATATGGTCGTGTGCATGAGCCCTAAGGGTCGGCCTTTCTCGCTGGAGTTTAAAAGTTAATGTGACAAGCTCCTATGTAAACTGAAGAGGAGCAGCGTGGCCCCTCATTGTGCTGATCGCCGGGGGTCCCGATACATCGGAACTGATTAACACATTCATGGTCTGTCCTGAGGAACATCCTTTAACAAGCATGGCTCAGGTGTGTGTACAGTGAGCTCCTCGCCAGTAGGAGGCAGTATACGTTCTGCCAATAATAGGCAGTGGACGTTTACTGACACGGACGCTGCAGTTATTTCAGGCTGAGCCCCAATAACACGTTGCAGTACATTGTGCGGGATTTCTGCTCTATCCTGTACTGCTATAGATACAGGAGAGAAATGTGACGCTCTGCAGACCAATCGGTCACGATGTAACTGGAGACATCAAGATATCACTAATCGATTATACAGAGATAAGCAACGCCGAGCACTGCTGATCTCTTCCTGCAGAAGAAACATCATATTACACACCTCAGCTGCTGCAGAACCTTCATACACATACCTCAGCTGCTGCAGAACCTCATAATACACACCTCAGCTGCTGCAGAACCTCATAATACACACCTCAGCTGCTGCAGAACCTCATAATACACACCTCAGCTGCTGCAGAACCTCCTAATACACATCTCAGCTGCTGCAGAACCTCATTATACACACCTCAGCTGCTGCAGAACCTCATAATACACACCTCAGCTGCTGCAGAACCTCATACACACCTCACTGCCAGAACTAATACACATCTCAGCTGCTGCAGAACCCCATAATACACACCTCAGCTTGCTGCAGAACCTCATAATACACACCTCAGCTGCTGCAGAACCTCATTATACACACCTCAGCTGCTGCAGAACCTCATAATACACACCTCAGCTGCTGCTCAGAACCTCATAATACACACCTCAGCTGCTGCAGAACCTCATATACACACCTCAGCTGCTGCAGAACCTCATAATACACACCTCAGCTGCTGCAGAACCTCCATAATACACACCTCAGCTGCTGCAGAACCTCATAATACACACCTCAGCTGCTGCAGAACCTCATAATACACACCTCAGCTGCTGCTGCAGAACCTCATAATACACACCTCAGCTCAGCTCAGCGCTGCAGAACCTCATAATACACACCTCAGCTGCTGCAGAACCTCATAATACACACCTCAGCTGCTGCAGAACCTCATAATACACACCTCAGCTGCTGCAGCACCTCCTAATACACACCTCAGCTGCTGCAGAAACCTCCTAATACACATCTCAGCTGCCTGCAGAACCTCATTATACACACCTCAGCTGCTGCAGAACCTCATAATACACACCTCAGCTGCTGCAGAACCTCATAATACACACCTCAGCTGCTGCAGAACCTCATTAATACACACCTCAGCTGCTGCAGAACCTCATAATACACATCTCAGCTGCTGCAGAACTCATAATACACACCTCAGCTGCTGCAGAACCTCATAATACACACCTCAGCTGCTGCAGAACCTCATAATACACACCTCAGCTGCTGCAGAACCTCATAATACACAACCTCAGCTGCTGCAGAACCTCATAATACACACCTCAGCTGCTGCAGAACCTCATAATACACACTCAGCTGCTGCAGAACCTCAAGAACCTCATAATACACACCTCAGCTGCTGACAGAACCTCATAATACACACCTCAGCTGCTGCAGAACCTCATAATAGCAGAAAATACCTCCCCCCTTTCCCTGAGACATGACAGGAAGAGAGCTGCAGCAAAAAAGGACACAACAAACCCTGAGAAAGGGCAAACCCCCTGAGCTGTTTATAGGAGAGAGTTGCAACAGAAAAGGCACGCCCCTGAACTGCAGGGCAAGATCTGCACAGAAAGACATGCCCCTGAGTTGTGATAGAGAGAGAGAGAGAAGAGAGAGAGAGAGAGAGAGAGCTGCAGCAGACAGGACACACCTCCTGAGAAAAGGACACACCCACTGAGCTGTTAAAGGGAAAAATCTGCAGCAGAAAGGAGACATCCCCTGAGAAAGGGAAAACCCCTGAGCTGTTATAGGGACAGCTGCAACAGAAAGGACACCCCCCTGAACTGTGACAGGGAGAGAACTGCAGCAGAAAGGACACACCGTCTGAGCTGCCAACTTGATATGCATGTGAGGTACAGTGCTAGTTCTAGCTTTGTTAGAAAGAGACTGCCATGTTACTATATAATGTCTTTCATTTTTTACATTAATCATGGGATAACCCCCTTAAATAAATCTCATCATAATGCGTTTCAGGCACAATGATGAGGGTAATACACGCGGGCATCACAGGGCGGCCCCTTTCATGGCAGATGAGTCTGTCCAGTGCTCCTCCACCTGACTTTCGACATCTTTATTATTGTTGTAGTTTTCACCCTGGGGGGCACATTACTATATATATACAGTATATACACATAGTGCAGTCAGTGACATCAGTCCCGGGGGGGCACCACACAACATGTCAGTGTCATACCAGTGTGTATAATGGGAGTGTAACCTGAGTGCTGCGGGATTAGTACCACCCTCACATCAGCGCTGGGAACACTCCGGCTTTGTATGTACAGTTGCTGGCGGTGTCTGCAGTCAGGGCCCTGTGTGTGTGGAAAAATCTCCTCCTCCTCAATAACAGAACTTTCTTCTGACACAAGATTCTGGCTAGAAATAACTTACGACTCCGATGAAGCAGCCTGAAGGGAGCGGGCACACGGGGGGCTGACAGCCGGGACCCCAAACCTGCCACACTGCGAGCTGGTAAGTGCCAGGACCACCAGAGACAGAGACGGCTTCCAATAATGTATCTCATCTATCTATCTATCTATCTATCTATCTATCTATCTATCTATCTATCTATCTATCTATCTATCTATCTATCTATCTATCTAATATCTATCTATCTATCTATCTATCTATCTATCTATCTATCTATCTATCTATCTATCTATCTATCTATCTATCTAATATCTATCTATCTATCTATCTCAAAACATCTATGTATATCTATCTATCTATCTACTATCTATCTATCTATCTATCTATTTATTCTATCTGTCTATTCTATCTATCTATCTATCTATCTATCTATCTATCTATCTATCTATCTATCTATCTATCTATCTATCTATCTATCTATCTATCTATATATATCTTCTAAAAACAACTATGTAATATCTATCTACCTACCTAGTTCATATCTTTCCTGGAATGTTCTGACAGGTTTTAGTCACAGGTCATAGACCCTGATACTTGTACAGTTTATTCTGAATATTCTAGATATTCTCTTCCTCTCACCTGCTGTCCCGATGCTATATATTCTCTGATACATGAACTCATGTGAGTGCAGATCCTAGGATATCCTCCAGCGAGGAGGGAAGTAATATTCTGGAAGGAGAACTAGGATTCCTCTAGTCACACTGCCAGGGACAAACGTTTTCTGAAGACATTCTTGAAGACCAGAGGCGGTCACGAAAATTAGGAACAGTTGGTTGGCAGCTACAAGTCAGACACAGAACAGAAGATTATGTCCCATGTCAGGGAACAACACATTAACGTCTACTGCTGCCTGCACTCATTTCTCCAGACTCATGAATGATGGGTGTTAAAGGAGAACTCCACCTAAAAACCTCAGCCCCCACTTATTACTACTGTCACTAATGCTCTGTTCACACTGACATTTTTTGCCTTGCATTGCATTCCTGGGATTTGGAAACCCTTCTCAGAGTTCTTTATGAGAAGCTGAGTTTAATGATAATATTCATTCAGTCACCACTAGAGGGAGCGCACTGTATACAGATTTTTTTAATGCTTTTAATGGGAGCTCCCCCTAGTGGTGGTAGAAAGCAGACAGAATTTATTACCTGTACTCGTTTCCGGTGACTTCAGGATTGGCTGTTATGTGTACATGAAGTATAACATTTTATCTGACCATTACATGACCTGTATTCTATATGTTCACCAGTTTTTCTCTCTGCATGCTCCATCTCTAATTGTGAGTCTTGCTTGAGCTGGTGGGTGTAGGCTAGCTGATATGATGTCTCCCATACACTGCACGCAGCTGAAATCCTGCTCCCCATCTCTTTATAGCACCACCATCTCCCAGGAGCAGCGTGGAGGACATTATACAACAATACTAGCAGTGTAGCTGTGAATCCAGCACTGGGGTGTAGGCTAGCTGCTATTAGTCTCCCATACACTGCACCGAGAGGAGATCCTGCTCCCCTATCTCTTTGTAGCACCCCCATCTCCCAGGAGCAGCATGGAGAACATTATACAACAATACTAAGCAGTGTAGCTGTGAATCCAGCACTGGGGTGTAAGCTAGCTGCTATTAGTCTCCCATACACTGCACGCGAGAGGAGATCCTGCTCCCCTATCTCTTTGTAGCACCCCATCTCCCAGGAGCAGCATGGAGAACATTATACAACAATACTAAGCAGTGTAACGGTGAATCCAGCTCTGGGGTGCTATAGAATACTTAAAGATCCTGCTCATTTGGGGTGGGTGCTTCTGCTGCAAATCCAGCAGCCATTTTTACTGCATATCAGCAGTACAATCCCCATTTCATCACCCCACTTAAAGGTGAACTCTACAGTGAATACTGTAGCAGAAAACATGGGATTAAAAAAATCGCCACCACATCAATTTCTACATGCATTGTGCCTTTATGATGAATTCCTTGCTGACACACTCCCTTTTAGCCTAGTAGCAGACACAACCAATATGATTCCATTTCAACCAAAAGCTTTCTCTGGATTATATAGTAGTAACCCTGCAGTAGACTTGACGTATTTGCCGTTCAGGGGTTGAAAAATGACAGTTCCTATACATATTGGTGGTCACCCATCTTTTCGAGGACATATAGTTAGTGGTTTGGGAGTCCCTTCAGTTTCTGGAAAGGAAGTAGCCGCCTCATAGCTAGCACTGACAGCCATATTGGTGGTCACACGACTTTCTTTCCTGTCACCCAGTACGCGGCTTGTAAGGTAATACACCTTGGGAAATCCACAGTAGACACACTACATGTTCAGGTAGTCTTACTAGAAGCAACTGCGCTTTTGTGTATTTCTCTTCCTCTGTCTTTCTCTAGCAGCTCCCTCCTCCCCTCCTGTCTCCACCGACTTCAACAGAAAGCAACTGCAACCTGATCTCTCAGCGAGCCCTAACCTATTTTCACTGAGTGAATTCAGAGTGAGTGATCAGACTAGGTGGTGGCAAGAGGGGATGATGTGACTGATAAGTGGAGAAAGAGGCATTTTTTCTGTAATAAGATATATTACAAAGTTTCTTATCTTCACTTTTTCTTATTTATGGGAAAAAGACTAAAACAACAGGTAGCCTTGGGAATTCTGCAACTGAACTTCACAAGACAGGTATCATTGTAAGCAGCAGGATCAACCTTACCAGGCAGTATGACCTTCTGACACGTGTCCCTTAAAGGGGTTTTCGATACAAATACTAATGACCTACCCTCTGGTGGGCAACAATTTCCAGTCCCCACTCCAGTGTAACACACTGATAAATTTAGGGTAATTGACCTCATGGTCATATCCTTGTTGCCCATAGCAACCAATCAGAGTTTTGCTTTCATTTTCTAAACTGCACTAGTGAAATGCTTTTTCATCATACAAACAAAGCTTATAGTGGACGATAGGGCAGCGGTTGCCCACGGCAACCCATGCATTGACAATTTTCATTCTACTCCCCCCCTAAAAAAAGATACTGCAACCTGATTGGCTGCTATGGGTGACAACTGCCTGTTTTTAGAGTTTATTCCAGGGTCTGAGCCAGTACAAAAACAGCAACAGAAAAATATTTCCCTCGCAGACAGTGCCGGTCGCCGGAGCCAAATTTACAATTAATTCCATCTTTCTTTCAGCGCTGCTATATTTACTGAAGTGGACACAGCTTTTACAAACTCGTCCTGACTGAAATAACACGAAACGTTCCCCCAGGCCGCCGCTGAGAACTGCTGAGATCCGTTCCTGTCCACCATGCTGCCCGCCATCATTATAATGACCGGTACGTTGTGCTTATAATGCATTCAATTCAACAGGGTGGGATTGGGATCTGATGCTGAGCCCCTATTTTACCTCAGCCATATTGACCTAACATACTTATCAACGTTTCAGTTGGTAAAATCTGGACATTTAAGTCCCGCCTCTGCGAACGTCCCAACCTCACCCAGAAACACCCATTTATCAGCGGGGATTGTGCTAATCACGCCCATTTTCGGCACGGAAATTTGCGGAAAATCAGGGATAGTCCAACCAAATTTGGGACAGTTGGCAACTATGACTTAAGCAGGTGGAGAAGCTTGCTACTTCCTCCCTCGCTTATGTCACCACTGATCTAGACTTCCCAGCATTCCTTGTTCTTAGGCCCCATTCACATGACCGTATGTATTCTGTGATCCGTATAAAAACGGAACGGAAGACATACGGAAAGTCTTCCGTAGTGTTATGCAATTTTGCGGACCCATTAACTTTAATGGGGCTACGGACGTGATTTTGCAGCCAAGTATAGGACATGTTTTATTTTTTTGCGGGAGAACTTCCGTGAGATACGGGATGCGGAATGCACACGGTGTGCATTCCGCATTTTATTTCTCCTATGGAAAAATGAATTGGTCCGTATGGTTTCGCATCTTATCCGCAAAAATGCGGCTAAGATGCGGAAATGTACATACGGTCGTGTGAATGGGGCTTTAGGCAAAGATTCGAGAGAGAGGGGACTACTGTCTCTGTGAAGGACTGACAGGAAGAACTTTGAGAGGAAAATGGAGGACGCTGCGTACTGGGCGACAGGAAAGAAAGTCGTGTGACCACCAATATGGCTGTCAGTGATAGCTATGAGGCGGCTACTTCCTTTCCAGAAACTGAAGGGACTCCCAAACCACTAACTATATGTCCTCGAAAAGATGGGTGACCACCAATATGTCCATAGGAACTGTCATCCAGCTTTTCCACACACCTGAACGGCAAATACGTCAAGTTCTACTGCAGGGTTACCTCACTATATAATCCAGAGAAAGCTTTTGGGAGCTGAAATGGAATCCATATTGGTTGTCACAGTCACCGCCTACTAACTATTGCTTAAAGGGAGTGTGTCAGCAAGGAATTCACTCATAAACCAGGCACAATGCCATATAGGGCTAGCTCAGCTGAATGTAATGACATCTTTCAATTAGCGATCCATTGCTTCATTCTGGAGAAAAACTGCTTTTAATCCATATGCAAATGAGCAGTAAAGTACCTCAGGGGTGGGTTCAACAACTCTGTGCACCCTTGTTCATCCTGTTTTCTCTGTTAGCCCCTCCCTTTAATTCTTGATTGTCAGGCAGGTGAGATGACTGTGAAACCTGTCCATCAAAAAGGAGAGGGAGGGGCTGTCAGAGAAAGCAGGAGGAGTAGGGGCACAGGTTGGCTTGGGACCGCCCTCAGTGCACTTAACTGCTCATCTACATATGATTGAAAAGTATTTTTTCTCCAGAATGAAACAGATTGCTAAGTGAAAGGTATCATTACATTCAGCTGAGCTAGCCCTACTAGACATCGGGTGGTCTGTGATAGCCCCTTCGCAACCGGAGAATGAGCCTCATTTACAATAAGGCGCACACCTCGTTATTAATTAGGCACATCCTCTGGCAGTCTGGGCCCAAGTCTGTCATTTGCAGGGGCCCATGGACCAGACCTGGCCCCTGTCATGGCCTCCATTCCCCAGCGGCGAGGATGATGTAAAAACACTGTTTGTGACAAAATTTGTCGCACGGGTGTTTCGAGAATCGTAAATGGGGTCTTGCGACTTTTTAAATGTCAAATGAGTCTGCTGAATGGTGAATTTCCTGCTGACAGGCTCACTTAAAAGGCATAGCTAAGAAGATATAATGAATGGGAGCACATAGGGTGACAGTCTCACTGACTGAAGGGGGTATAACATAGCCAACTCACCTTTTATATTGGAGGTTTCTGAAACTTTACCGCCATGGTAGTCCCTGCAGCTACTATGTGACCCCTGTGGAGTGGTAATTTATTGACCAGGATTGCGGTGGCTCCAATGCTATGCTTGGTCCCCCAGATACCATCAAGGTGTCAACATGTGTCACTGCTCTCCGGAAGGGATAGAAAGGCGTGGTGCACCCTAATGGGAAAGTCCAGGGAGTCAGTCTACAGTAAACCAGTGTGCTTCTTTACTGGAGGAACTCAAGTGCAAAACAATACAGGCAGTGCACTGAGATGGCTGCTCCAGTCTCCTCCCTGGCAGAAGAAGGAAAGGCATGAGCTAGCTCGGAAGGCTGGTACCCTGGCCAAAGGCTGGTGGCCCAGGGTCTGTGGCTCAGTCGTCCAGCTGGAGCTCTGGTCAACGGGCAAGTAACCCTGGGTCTGTGGATCAGCATCCCCATCTCAATGTCTTTTTCTGGTCACTCATGCAGCCTAGCAGAGTCTCTCCTACTAAACACTGGTCTCTATATGCAAACAACTAGGAGCTCTACCTGCTCTCCTTACGTACAGTTGCTAGCTGAAGTAGAACCTTCTAGTAGGAGGGGTGGAGTGGAGAAGCACAGCCTAAACAGAAACAATGTTACAATTTCTGTCTATCATAGACTAGTATAGAGTTTTAATGCAAGTCTATGGGATGGGAATGACTAAGCAGCTTCTAAGCTGTCTTCAGACATAAACAACAGAGCTAAACCAGACAGTCAGAAGGTCAGCGTGTCTGATTTTTACTATGCATACATGGAAAGTCCCAAAGTCTATTAGTATGGCTGTGCATTAACCCTTTCCACAGTGCAGCTATGATGTAATCACAGTGCAAATGAACAGGATATGTTACAATATAAATATAAAATGCAACAATATGAAACAATGTGAAAGTATAAGTGCACACAACAGCATAAGTCACAGTGCAAGTTAACCCTTCAAAGTGCAATGGCTTTGCATAGTACCAATAAAGGCATAGTCCGAAGCACCCTTGCTCCAGGGAACTACAGTAACAACCTCATGGCTAAGCATACAAGAAGGAAGTGGGGCTGAAGAAGCATCCACCTCTTCCATGTTGGTATGAGGGGGCGCCTTTTTTTTACTTATTCTATGCTCCTCCCCTGCCATTTTCTTTACATCTTTGTGCTTTTTCTTCTCCATTATTTCCAGTTTAGCTTTGCCAAATACCAGTAAGACTAGCAGCCCTCCAGCCCCGGGGACGGGATATGCTCCAACTCAACTTTCCTCTGCGTTTTTGCTTTCTAGACAATGGATAAAACATTGCAGGAAGCCGCCATGTCTCTTCCTGACACGAGGAAAGGGTCTCGAAAAAGTGATTTATGTAATATTGTTCCCAGAAGTTTGGAAAGAAAACACATCATTAGTGAGGCACGTTCCACCCACAGACGTCCCCGACCTCCGAGCATCTGCTTCTGGAGTTATGTGTCTTCACACGTGACTTCTGAAGGATAATTGTCCAGCAATGAGCAGTGGGAGTAAAACCACATCAGCAACCGGTTTTATGCCTTTTTTTTATTATCTTGTTCTTATTGTAACCTTTCATGTTTAATTATATTCTACAGAGAAGTTACCAATGGCAACCAATCAGAATTCATTACTCTGACAAAAGCTGATATCCAGTCACTTGCGAAGGGTTTCGGCCGCCATTCTGAGGGAGCATCACCAGTGGTTAAAGGGGTTGACTGGTTCCGAGTTTATAAGGTTGGGGGGGTTCCTGTTCAGAAACCTCCTTTACAATGCAGAGGTGGCTACAAAGAGCGGTTTTTGCTCTGGAGGACCCAATGTGTGAAGGACCAAACCATTGGTTCCCATAGGCATTGTGTAATACTCCACTTGCCCTGTGGAGGAGCTGCAGGGAAACAGAAAAGTTGTTGCCGCAGATCACTAGGGATAAAATATAATCTCTGGGGTCCGTAGTGTGACCCCCTTGTCATCACCTGATCACTGGGTGATCCTTTAAACGAAAAGAAATTGGCCCAAAGCAGATTACCACTTTAAAGGATACTTGGCAACATCCAATTCTGTGATGTATAAGAACCATGGAATGAAGGTAACTCAATGGTTCTGTGACACAACCGGTACCAAAAATTATATTAGACTGGCAACATAATACATAACAGAACCAGCCCATAGTTACTAGGTGTACAATAACACATTCACTGGACTCTAATACTTATTTGATACTGAACCTCATCAACAGCTGGAATTATACTCCGGAGCTGCATTCACAGTTCTGCAAGCTTAAGAGAGGAAATCATCAAGCTGAGTACACCAAGAACGCAGCTCTGGAGTATGATACAGGATGTAACTCTAGAATCAGTAACAGGATAAGTAATGTATGTACACAGTGACTGCCAGCAGAATAGTGAGTGCAGCTCTGGAGTATAATACATGATGTAACTCAGGATCAGTACAGGATAAGTAATGTATGTATGTACACAGTGACTCCAGCAGCAGAATAGTGAGTGAAGCTCTGGAGTATAATACAGGATGTAACTCAGGATCAGTAACAGGATAAGTAATGTAATGTATGTAACCAGTGACTGCACCCAGCAAGAATAGTGAGTGCCGCTCTGGAGTATAATACAGGATGTAAACTCAGGATCAGTACAGGATAAGTATTGTAATGTATGTACACAGTGACTCCAGCAGCCAGATAGTGAGTGCAGCTCTGGAGTATAATACAGGATGTAACTCAAGGAAGTACAGGATAAGTAATGTAATGTATGTACACAGTGACTGCACCAGCAGAATAGTGAGTGCAGCTCTGGAGTATAATACAGGATGTAACTTCAGGATCAGTACAGGATAAGTATTGTAAATGTATGTACACAGTGACTCCAGCAGCAGAATAGTGAGTGCAGCTCTGGAGTATAATACAGGATGTAACTCAGGATCAGTACAGGATAAGTAATGTAATGTACACAGTGATTGCAGCCAGCAGAATAATGAGTGCAGCTCTGGAGTATAATACAGGATGCAACTCAGAATCAGTACAGGATAAGTAATGTATGTACACAGTGACTGCACCAGCAGAATAGTGAATGCAGCCTCTGGAGTATAATACAGGATCAGGATCAGTACAGGATAAGCTATAATATTTATCTAGCCATTCCAGTTATATATAAAACCTGATGCTCATATCCAGACCAGGATACCTGTACTCAGGGGCCACAGAAGAGTCAGCAGGTACCACCCACATTCCTGTCTTTGATGGGTTGCTGCACAGGTGTTTGAACGTCACTGGAAACCAGTTAAATGCCTCATTAAAAGAGACAGAGGGATGGTTAGGGTGACCGCTCCAGTCCAGGCATGCAGCTCTGCAGGGGACACATTGTATGAAGGATGTTTCTCAGTGCAGTTTTCACAAACATTGGAGGTAAGAGATGGAGATGGAAAATCTGTAGAACGCAATAAAATCCTCTGTTTTCCAGGCTGCTTGGAGAGAAACATGAGCACTGGATGATTTAGCACTGGCCGACTCTGCCAGGTTATGTTCTGGACTAAAACGCCTGGATTCTAGGAGTGAAACTGAACAATGAATATTAGTTTCCATGAAATTAGTGCTGCAGGCACTCCCCATTCACTGCTCCAATTGCTCTGCTAGATTTTCTTTAGGCAGGCAGCTTAGGGTTGAGTCCTTTCTGTTGCAGGTCTTTCCCTATCGCACCTCAGGGGATGTGTCTTTCCTCAGGGCTTTGTGCTGTTTTTGCTGCAGCTCTCAGCCCTATGATGGTCAGGAGGTGTGTCCTTTCTGTTTCAGCTCTCTCCCTATCACAACTTCAGAAGCGCGCCCTCATTCTGCTGCAGTTATCTTCCTATCACAGCTCAGGAGGTGCGTCCTTTCTGCTGCAGCTATCTCCTGATTAAAGCTCATGAGGCGTGTCCTTTCTGCTGCAGCTCTCTCCCTATCACAGCTCAGGAGGCGTGTCCTTTCTGCTGTAGCTATCTCCTGATTAAAGCTCATGAGGCGTGTCCTTTCTGCTGCAGCTATCTCCTGATTAAAAGCTCATGAGGCGGGTCCTTTCTGCTGCAGCTCTCTTCCCTATCACAGCTCAGGAGGCATGGATATATATATAGTACAGCTACATACATGCAGATACACTTACAGTCCCCGCCACTACCATCCCCTGACATCTCAATGACACCTCGGATATGTGAAGGTATATCAGGATGGATATAATAGACGAGTGGTCAGGAGCTGCTGCCAGACGTCTCTGATGCTCCGGTTGCTCCAGAGCTGCGGTCCTGAGAACAGGATCTCCTGCCGCTATATTAGGACACATAATCTATTAATGGCTCCTAAACGAGCCTGTTGTCATTGAACGATACAAGCGAGAGCTGGAACGGCGCTCAGACCTAACAAACGTACAGCTAGAGCAGCGGTCTGCAACCGGGTACCCTTCAGCTGGTGTGATACTACTACTCCCAGCATGTTCTGACAGCCGCAGGTGATCATTTTTTAAGCAGGTTGGAATGAGATTAGAAATAATAGTCTGGCCATTAGCGCCAACGTGGGATTTATCTGGTATTGCAGTACTGAAGAAAGTGGGGTTAAACTGTTATACATCAGACACGGCCCTATAGTCATCGAGTGGAGCTATTTCTGATTTAAAAAAAAAAAAAAGCAGACCTTTCTTAATGATCTCACCTTTAAAGGGTGTCAGACATCGGGGACACAGAAGCGCAGATTGTTATTCCTGACAGGGCATTAAAGAGCATCTGTCAGCAGTTTTGTACCTATGACACTGGCTGACTTGTTACATATGCACTTGGCAGGCTGAAGTCATCTGTGTCGGTACATGTTCATATGTGTCCACATTGCTGATAAAATGATGTTTTAATATATGCAAATGAGCCTTTAGGAGCAACAGGGGCATTACCATTACACCTAGAGGCCACGCCCTCTCCACTTTGATTGACAGAACAAGGCAGTGTAAATGTGATCACACCTGGTCCTGTCAGTCAAAGTGCAGAGGGCACAGCAGCTGCAGAGAGTGCAAAGCCTCTAAGTGTAACGGCAACGCCCCCGTTGCTTCTAGAGGCTCATTGCATATATTAAAATGTCATTTTTTCTCAGTAATGGCGGACACATATGAACATGGGACCAATACAGATGCCTTCAGCTGCCAAGTGCACATGTAACAGGTCAGTCAGTGTCACAGGTACAAAACTGCTCACAGATGCCCTTTAAATGGGTATTCCGATAAAGTAACTTAATTTTTGAAAAACTGCATTAAGGCTGCAAGCTGTGAGCCAACCAGAACCCATACCTATACATATAACCAGAACCCATACCTGTACATATAACCAGAACCATACCTATACATATAACCAGAACCCATACCTATACATATAACCAGAACCCATACCTATACATATAACCAGAACCCATACCTGTACATATAACAGAACCATACGCTATACATACCTAACATATACCAGAACCCATACCTATACATATACACCAGAATCCATACCTATACATATAACCAGAACCCATACCTGTACATATAACCAGAACCCATACCTGTACATATAACCAGAGCCCATACCTGTACATATAACCAGAGCCATACCTGTACATATAACCAGAACCCATACCTGTACATATAACCAGAACCCATACCTGTACATATAACCAGAACCCATACCTGTACATATAACCAGAACCCATACCTATACATATAACCAGAACCATACCTTGTACATATAACCAGAACCCATACCTGTACATATAACCAGAACCCATACCTATACATATAACCAGAGCCCATACCTGTACATATAACCAGAACCCATACCTATACATATAACCAGAGCCCATACCTATACATATAACCAGAACCCATAACTATACATATAACCAGAACCCATACCTGTACTTATAACCAGAACCCATACCTATACACCATAACCAGAATCCATACCTGTACTTATAACCAGAACCCATACCTGTACATATAACCAGAACCCATACCTGTACATATAACCAGAACCCATACCTGTACATATAACCAGAACCCATACCTGTACATATATAACCAGAACCCATACCTATACATATAACCAGAACCCATACCTATACATATAACCAGAACAACCCATACCTATACATATAACCAGAACCCATACCTGTACATATAACCAGAACCCATACCTATACATATAACCAGAGCCCATACCTGTACATATATAACCAGAACCCATACCTGTACATATAACCAGAGCCCATACCTATACATATAACCAGAACCCATACCCTATACATATATACCATATAACCAGAACCCATACCTATACATATAACCAGAACCCATACCTGTACATATAACCAGAACCCATAACCTATACATATAACCAGAACCCATACCTATACATATAACCAGAACCCATACCTGTACATATAACCAGAAACCCATACCTATACATATAACCAGAACCCCATACCTGTACATATAACCAGAACCCATATGTATACATATAACCAGAACCCATACCTGTACATATAACCAGAGCCCATACCTATACATATAACCAGAACCCATACCTGTACATATAACCAGAACCCATACCTGTACATATAACCAGAACCCATACCTGTACATATAACTAGAACCCATACCTATACATATAACCAGAACCCATACCTGTACATATAACCAGAACCCATACCTGTACATATAACCAGAGCTTCATTTTACCTTACAATCCATTTGTCTAGCTCCTGTGTGAGCCGACAACACACTGACAGTATCATGGCTCCTGATCTTCCCTCACAAAACTACAATCCCCACACTGCCTAGCTTTCCTGCTGTGAGTGTTGCTGTTCACTGATTGGCTGCCTGATATCACAGTGCAGACATGCCCCCTCTACTCAGTAATCAGCAGGAACACAGTAACATTTAGCTAGAGAACTGATAACAACACACTGAGCATGCCGACCTAACAAGGCTTAGGAACTACAGGTCAATGCCATGGTAACTTATGAGGAAACACAGTGGGTAGCAGAGAAGAAAATACTTTTATAACTACTGAACGGTGAATATGTGAAAATGACATTATATTAGGTAATATTGATGATGAACTAGTCTAAAGCATAAGTTATATTTATGGTAACCGGGAATACCGCCCTTTAAGGCGGGTTGATGGGGGGGTCCCAACTGATGGTTTGCAAAAATGGGTCCTGAACCTCCAAATGAAATGGATCTCTGGTCAAACATGCACAACGTTGCTCCGCTCTTTCTCTATGGGACTGCCGGAAGTAGGTAAGTGCTGTACTCGGTTATCTCCAGAAGTCCCATAAAGAAGGACTGGAGCGGCACGGGGCATAACTGTTTGTAATAATAGGCCTCCGCTGATGAGTGACCCCTACAGAAACGGCAGATAATAGAAAGCAGATTGTTCTGGGGGTCTATAAACAGATCCTGCTCCAACCATGGCGTTGCAGAAACGCGCTGGCACCTGAGCGATGGACTTCTCTGGAAAGCCTTATACTTCCCATGGTATGGATACATGAACAATCGCATCCCTGTTCTGCAGCCACTGCAGCTGTAATAACGCTGAGGCCAGGCGACATATTTGTGCTGTAACATAATTTTCTTGATATCGCTCCATTTAGAATATTATTACGGCCAGATCGGGATTAGTCGGGAGGAATGTTCTAGGTTTGGACACATCTAGTCCATAGGGCTGGCAGCCTCCGTCTATGCAAGCTGCCTGTTGGCTCCCATGATGTCCAGCCGGCCGGCAGAGGGACGGCCTACAGGGGCACAAAACCGGCAGCCTATAATAATAGGAGCGGCTGATCAGCAGTCACACATGAGAACAGGACGTGGAGGTTCTCAGATAATTGACAAGCAGTAGTCATCATGGGGGGCAGGGATATTTCTGGACTTATAAAGAAAAACACTGCAATTTAACTACAATCTATGTAAGCACAGTCAGTGTTATGCATCTTCTTCTAGTGTCCCAGTAAAACCAAAGTAAAGCGAATTTCCTGTGGTTGCTATAGGAACCAGTCAGCAGGTTGTTGACAGACACACCCTGACAGGATCAGCCATGATGCTAAGGCCACTGTGAACAGAATTACACTGATTTGCTCAAGATATGGCACCTGTAAGGGAGTAGGATCTATTAGGCAGCGAGCGATCAGTCAGATCTTGAAGGTGATGCATTGGAAACAGGAAAAATGGGACCAACTTGGGATGTCTTGACGATTGATTCGGAGCATCTCTACAATGGCAGGTCTTGTGGGGTGTTCTGCTATGTAATATGGTTAGTAGTAGTACCTATCAAACTGGGCCAAGGGAGGTCAACAGGTCATGGAAGCCCAATGGCTCAATGATGTGTGTGAGGAGTAAAGGTTGGTCCTTATAGTCCCAACCCACAAGAAGAGATGCTGTAGAGCAAATTGCTGAAAAACTTAAAGGGCGTTCTCTCACTTCAGCAAGTGGCATATATCATGTAGTGGAAAGCCAATACAAGCTACTTCCTAATGTATTGTGATTCTCCATATTGCTTCCTTTGCTGGCAGGATTCATTTTCCATCACATTATACAATGCTCGTTTCCATGGTTACGTCCACCCCTGAATCCATCATCGGTGGCCGCGCTTGCACATTATAGAAATAAGCACTGACCTTTCTGGTTGCTGGGAGCATAGGCGTGTACATAGGCAGGAGCTTTTTCCTATAGTATACAAGCACGACCACTGATGCTGGATTAAAGGGTGGTTGTAACCATGGAAACGAGCAGTGTATAATGTGATGGAAAAATGAGTCTAGCCAGGAAGGGAAGCAATATGGAGAATCACAATACATTAGTAAGTGCCTTGTATTAACTTCCTCTATATGATAAATGCATCTTACTGAAGTGAGACAACCCCTTAAATGAGGTTTTCTTGTTTACAATATTGATGAACTATCCTCAGGACAACCCCTTTAATACTGGACACCTTCAGAGGTTTTGTGGAGCCTACGCCTCAGCTGTTTTGGTGACATCTAACAATAATTTAATGTTATGGCTGCTTACCTTATATAAGATATATATATTACGTGATTTCAAACTGGATCTTTGCATGAACGTTGGTTCTTCAGTAACCCCAGATACAAGGACACAATGTGTGTATGGATCAGTCATCAGTATGGATCAGTCATCAGTCAGTGCGCCCTGCATGTATTATGTACAGGTTTTCTTCATTATTTATGACCGTAGTGACAGCTCTATGAAAAGATTCTCCCACCCCCACATCATTCTCCTGTACTGGCCGTCTAATATTCTTCATATATTTGCCCCTTCATCACTTTGCAGTATCGGACCTTTTCATCCATCATGAGAATAACCTGAGGTAACCCACGGGTCATTCTCATGACACATTTCTCTTAGGGCTCGTGCATATGGCCCAGTGCATCTATATAATATGTCACTCATGGACCTATACTGTACCGCTATATATGTGCTTCTGATTTTATGTAAGACTTCCGTACTATGGACATGCATCAGAGTCAGTGGCGGACTGGGAACTTAAAGTGGCCCTGAGGAAAAAAAAATAAAATTAAAGTGTCCCTTCATGTTGTAGATGAGTCCAAACTAACAGGGGGCAGGGCCAACACAAGTAAGAGGGGACAGTAATACCGTATTGCCGCACAAAATACCGCCCTAGCAAAGCCAAACAACTAAGTGCACACAACAGACTGCCCCAGCAGCATCAAAAACCATAGTCCCTCTCTGCGGTGGCCACAGCCAGATGCCAAGTTCTGTCCTTCTACAGTTGATTTCAGGAATCAGGAGGGCACCTGTGTTCGCCATCCAGGTACATAACTACTTGATGCCCCCAGCGTTAATTTAGGGTGACCAGATCTGGGTTTCTGAAAAGGAGGACACCTTTTTTTTTTTTTTTTTTGGAATGCGGGGGGATCACCCCCATTACACTATACCCCAGGGAATGGGGACCCGAACTTCCCTTTATTATTTTCCGTTATAACAGAAAATAATTGTTAAAATGGCACTTAGAGTTTAAAAATAATTTTAAAAAACTCACCTTTTCCACTTGTTCGCGGCGCAGCCAGTCCGGTGTCTTCTTTTTTCTTTCCTGGCCTCGCAGGACCTGCAAAGGGACCTTTGGTGACGTCACCGCGCAGTGAGAGCGCTCACCACGTGGTGACCGGGTGACGGTCCGTACGCGGTGACGTCACCAAAGGTTCTTTTGCAGGTTCTGCAAGGCCGGGAAAGAAGAAAGAAGACACCGGACCGGCTGCGCCACGAACAAGTTGAAAAGGTGAGTTTGTTTTTATTATTTTTAACCCTAAAGGCCATTTTAAAAGTTAAAATGACTTTGTTGGACTGCCTCAAACTGTTTGAGTCAAACATAAATTATGTTTGACTCAAACAGTTTGAGGCAGTCCAACAAAATCCCGGACGATTTTCCAATTCCCCCCGGACATTTTTTTAATGTCCAAAAGTAGGACATGTCCGGGGAAAAGAGGACGTCTGGTCACCCTAGTTAATTAACTCTGGGAGCGACAGATCATTACTTACCTGGCGGAAAAATGTGGTATTACATGGAGCCTACTGAAATCAATAGGCTACCATTTAAAGGGCATCTGTCAGCAGTTTTGTCCCTATGACACCGGCTGACCTGTTACATGTGCACTTGGCAGCTGAAAACATCTGTGTTGGTCCCATGTTCATATGTGTCCGCATTGCTGAGAAAAATGATGTTTTATTATATGTAAATGAGCCTCTAGGAGCAACGGGGGCGTTACCATTACACCTAGAGGCTCTGCTCTCTCTGCAACTGGTGCCCCCTCTGCACTTTGATTGACAAAATGCGGAACGCACATGGCCGATGTCTGTGTTTTGCGGATCCGCAATTTGCAGACCGCAAAACAGTTGCGCATGTGTGAATAGACCTTTACACTGCCTGACCCTGACATCAAAGTGCAGAGGGTGCGACAGTTGCAGAGAGAGCAGAGCCTCTAGGTGTAATGGTAACGCCCCCGTTGCTCCTAGAGGCTCATTTGCATATAATAAAACATCATTTTTCTCAGCAATGTGGACACATATGAACATGGGGCCAACACAGATGTCTTCAGCTGCCAAGTGCACATGTAACAGGTCAGCCAGTGTCATGGGTACAAAACTGCTGACAGATGCCCTTTAATATGTGATATATGAGGAGCTGCGGTGATCTGATGAGATGTAAAAAAATCATCCAAATAACAAAATAGTCAAATATTCACTATAATAGCATGCTAACAAGTAAGAGAGCGCACAACTAGCACCAATATGGGGAAGACGCCATATGCTTTGAAAATCGCCATATTCAGCCGTTGATTAAATCTGTCGTCGGTCGACCGAAAGAGCAAGAGAACCCGGCAGGAAACCACCATCCAGGCTTATTATTTCACATAACACTAACAAAAGATGTTATTAAAAGATAAGTAGGCAGGGGCGGGGGGCGCTGCGGACCTCCATTGTGCTTCCCGTCACACTGCGGCATGAGAGACGACAGACACGGGATGGGTGCCAGAGCTTCTGATGGAGGAAATGGGAGTTTTACGAGCAAAAACATTAACCTTCTCATTGCCTGCTGGTTGATGTGTCATCAACAACAGGGCTCACCAGCTGGGAGTTGTAGTCTCACAGGGACAGGTGGCAGGTTACTGATCATCAGGGCCGAACGTTAATCATTCGCTTCTCGGCTGAGTGAATTAGGGGTTCAGTTTGTAAAGTTAGAGCTCAGACCCCTATATAGGTCAGCTATGAAATTTTTTTTGCTAGAGGTTTCTCCAAAAATAATCCCGCGGTTGTAATTGGAAACCCCAGCCATCGGCGGTAATCAGGGAGGAACCTGAGAAGATGTAAGAATTCTATTGCCCTACAGTGCCTCCGCAGGGCAAAGAAGGCGCTACACACTGAAATCAATAGGCTGTGTAAATCATGGACATGCTGGGTCCTCCAGAGTGAGAGACACTCTTTGTAGAGTGTCACCAGGGCATGGTGGGAGTTGTAGTTTAACAACAGCTGGAGAGCCTCAGGTTGGCCATCCCTGTAATAGGGTATCTGAGGTTTTAAGGGAAATCTGATCCTCAAAATCCTTCCTGTCGCAACGGAGCAATTTAGAATCTTCTAGCACTGCCAGAAATGCCTGACAGATATGAGCCCCGCCCCGTGGACCACCCCAGAACACCCACAAAACGCCACCAGTTCGTAGGAGTGTCCCAGCAAAATCGGGACTGTTGGCAAGTATGACCTCATCTCTGGTACCTACCTCTATCTCTAGAACTTGTAATACCCATAGACATAAATGGAGAGAGTCATTCACCGGCGTGGTCACCTCTCCTTTCAGTCCATGCAGGGATATGGGAGATGGGACCCTAGTTCTGGGGAGTGTTATGGTTCCTAAAGTTCCACATCTATCAGACATTTATGGCATATCCCGTGTCAAAGATTGGAATAGAAGAAAAATGGTGGCAGGTTCACATTAGAAGACCTCCTAGAAGCTGACCTAGAACCACAAGCTATGGAGGCTGACCGAGGTGTGTTCAGCTGCAGATAAGTACGGGTTCGAATTAGCGTTCGTAATTCCATTATATAATTCACGGATTATAACAGAATATAAGGACAGAATGCAAAACGGAACCCTTTAAAGGGGTATTCCCATCATAGACAATGGGGGCATATTGCTAGGATATGGATCCCACCTCTAGGACCTGCACCTACAAGGAGAACGGAGCGGGGAGCGCTGTGGCTGGAGGACCCCAGGTTTCCAAGGGTCCGTCCACCACCAGGCGCAGCTCCCATAGAAATCAATGGGATCACGCCGCGCATGCCGCGGCCCCCACTCCCGTTCATTTCTATGGGGCAGACGGAAATAGCCGAGCCAGCGCTCAGCTATTTTCGGCAGACCCATTGAAATGAATGGTGGGCGACTGCGCATGCGCAGTGCACCCTCCATTAATTTCCCCGCTACGTTCTTGATGTAGGTGGGACCCGTCCCAGACAATGGCGGCATATCCTAGCAATATGCCCCCATTGTATGTGATGGCAAAACCACTTTAAGAGGCATTCCGTTTTGCTCTGTCCCAATACATTTCTATGGGGACACGTAACGGTTCCGTTTTGTTCCGTTATGTAAGACGGAAAAAAAAGTCCAAAACCGAACCGTTATTTGTGCCCATAGAAATGTATTGGAACGGAACAAAACTGAACTATTAAAAAAGTTCAGTTTGGCATTGCGTCCTTAAATTATATAAAAGTATAACGGAATTACGAACGCTGACGGGAACCCTCCCTAAACCTCAGATGGCCGTGTCCGCTCAGAGGGATCTCCCAGCTGGAATGTGGGAGTGATGACTCTGGAAAGTACAATACTGACAGGATCAGAATTCTTCCTCTGGAACGATTAGATGGGAATTGCAACAAAAAGCAAATTGTCCTGGCAGGGACCTCGTCTTCCAGGGCGGTGGCACAGGAATTTCGACATGGGATAAAGGGCCTGGGGCATGGGGGCCTGACCTGGGGAGGGGGGGCAGTTGTAAATATACGCACATTCTGCCGAGGTGTCGCCGGGTCTCTCTATGCGTGTATTTTGGGACGGACAGGAATGGACAGGGTTCATTTTTAAAGAGACGGTTTTAGAACGTATTCAGGACGCGTCATGTCTATTATGGGATGGAGCAGGTGTGTGCGGTGGATGGGGACACAGGGGGACTTTCTGTGAATTCATAGGCATTACATTTGCCAATTTCTATTAGTGAGGGTCAGCGTCGCCTTCCTCTGACCCCGCCGCCGGCTGCAGGATCCTCCTCAGTCCCCCACAAAAATCCTTCTAGTGTAAAACCGCAAATGGAAGACAAAGGAGGAGGGAGATGCAGCTGCAGTTTTACTCCTTTAGGGCTCATCCACACGACCGTATGTATTTTGCAGTCTGCAAAAAACGGATCTGCAAAAAATACGGATGACGTCCGTGTGTACATTCTGTATTTTGCGGAACGGAACAGCTGCCCCCTAATAGAACAGTCCTATCCTTGTCCATAATGCGGACAATAATAGGACATGTTCTATTTTTCTGCGGAACGGAAATACGGACATACGGAAACGGAATGCACACGGAGTAACTTCCGTTTTTTTTTGCAGACCCATTGAAATGAATGGTTCCGCATACGGTCCGCAAAAAAAATGGAAAGGACACCGAAAGAAAATACTTTCGTGTGCATGAGCCCTAACTTCTGTGCATGAGCCCTAACTTCTGTTTTTTTTTGCATACCCATTGAAATCAATGGGTCCGCAAAAAAACGGAACGGCCAAGGAAGGAAAATAAGTTCGCATGCATGATCCCTTAGGGCTCATGCACACAAACATATTTTGATTCCGTGTCCATTCCATTTTTTTTTGCGGACCGTATGTGGAGCCATTCATTTCAATTCTGCAAAAAAAAAAAAAAAAAAAGGAAGGTACTCCGCAAAAAAATGGAACATGTCCTATTATTGTCCGCATTACGGACTAGGATAGGACTCTTCTATTAGGGGCCAGTTGTTCCGTTCCGCAAAATATGGAATGCACACGGACGTCATCCGTATTTTTGCGGGAAAATACATATGGTTGTGTGCATGAGGCCTTACACTGTGGAGAAGTAACAGGTGTTATATACTGTGTCAAGCTTCTACGCCAGTGTACAAATGTTGCAAATTTTGGCGCAAGTCCCATTTTGCGTCAAAATATGGTAATCCACCCACTTATTTTTTTAAAAGTGGGCGGGGTGTGGATGAAAACCTGACCTAATATTTCTCACAGCCGCTAGCTCTGCATTTGGCCTAATAAGATTATCCATGCAATACATGGCAGAGGTATATTACCAGGAGGAGTAACAGAGGGACAATGCAAAGCAGAGTTCTAATAAACGATGCTCCAGCTTTTTTTTATTTTTTTTGTAAATACAACTATTTACTAAAACAGACATGTCAGGAGAGCGCCGACAGCCCCTGTAGAGAGCAAAATCTCCGGGCTCACCCATTGCCGAGGCTTTTTTTCCTCAGTATCAGTGTCGAAATTTGTTTAAAATCATTAGAGTATTTTAGTTTATAATCGTTCTATCCTTTCTATCATGGAAGTTATGACTCCATTCACTGATTCCTGGTGAGCTTGTGCTGAACAGGCAGCGCTGCAGTGTAAAGCATGGGGTGAACAGTGCAGATTCCAGACTGCCTTAGAGTGCCATTAGACAATGCAGCCAAGCTGGAGTCACTGATCTAGCGGAATTCTCAAAAACAGGTATCCATAGGTACTGGCAAATTTTAGGACCACCATTGACCTCCCTTCAGACGTGTTCTATGACTCTTCTGTGGCGGAATCAGACATAACAGGCAATCTTGGTGCATTTTCTTGCAGCGCTGGGCGGCTGGAGTATTTTCCCAGTATCCGAGCATCCACATGGCTGTT
>ONZH01029708.1:0-29523 GCA_900303285.1 Rhinella marina | reverse complement strand
GAAAATTATATATGAGCTTTGTATGGCTGCCCCGGCCGGTAGTAGTAGGGGACGCGGTATATCAGCATAGAGTGATTGGTAAAATAAATACAACAGACTGCGGTGGTGTATAACAATGTCCGCTAATATAACTTGTAACGGGAGGCAGAGGCAGTGTAAAAAAAAATGTTTTTTAAAAAATATATAACACATATCTATATATTTTTTTTTGGAGGTGGGACTAAAGGCTGAGGCTCCAAAACAAACTTAACAATACTAAATAGAACTATTAGTAACGTTAACTAACAACAGCTACTCTCCTACTAAGCGTAGAAAACGGATGCGGAGGTAGACAACAGTGTTTGCTTTTGAAATAGGGTTTTGGAGACTTCGGGTTCACACAGCTCATGACATGACACAAGACATTTGGCTGTAAAATTATGGCCCGGCTGACAGCAACAGTGGGAAGACACTCAGACTATTCTGTCCTGCAAGGCCTGATCTAATCACCAGCAGCATCAGCAAGAGGAGTATGAAATTCGGATGTAATCCAGCCTTTATTCATTTTTATAAAGGTATTTTTTTGAACACTGCCGGGTGACAGATTTGTCCTTTTGGGTGTCACTTCCCCCCCCCAGCGGCACTAAAAACCCTCTCTGACATGACACTTGAGGCTGGGCAGGAAAGAAGCCCTAGTGCATAGTGGGACAGTTCCGGCCACTGTTGTAATCTGCCTGCCCAGAAGTCCAGGGGGTCTGAGAAGAGGCTTTGTGCGCCAGACTGCAAGTACGCCTGAACCTGCTCATTGAGGCGGGTGATCTGGGCCTGCTCACTTGGCTGAAGCTGTTGGGAGCCTACAGAGAAAAATTCCTGCATCATACTAATTAGGCTTAACTGGCTGCTGCTGGTTGTAGCAGAAGGTGGACTCGGCCGGACCTCCTTCTCAGACAAGCTGGCAGCAGGCTGGGGCTGGCTGAAAGCTGTGGCCAGGTTACTACATGGCTTCTCCCGCAATGATACTAATTTCTCTTCCCTTTCCAGGGGAGGAAAACAATACCCATGTTGTATTGATACTGCGGGTCCAGAAGCATCGCCAGCCAGTATTCGTCAGTCTGCCTTATGTTTAGGATACACCTGTCAGTGCGTAAGCATGTGAGAATACAACTCGCCATCCTGCCCAGCGTGCCTGAGAGGCCACTTCTTTCAATCTCAGCCTCTCTCTGAGAAACTGCTGTGTCCCTGAAAGTCTCATTATCCTCATCCTCCACCTGTGTCTCCTCCTCCTCCTCCTGGTCATCATCACCCTCATTAAAATCCTCCTCCTCTCCCCCCTCCTCTAACTGAAGCTCCTCATCCTCATCCTCCTCCTGTTCTGCAAGGGAACTTTGGCGTTGGGGCTCCCCTACAGTGACAGCATGGCGGGTAGACAAATGGCCAGGATTCCCCCATTGCCACCTGCTGCATGAGTGTCTTTTCCAGCACAAATATTATTGAAATTATGTCGTCCTGGCTGACCAATTTGGTGGCTTCTTCTAAGGGCCTTAGAACAGTGCAGGCATCTCGGACCAGCCTCCACTGTGCCGAAAATCAAAGCTGCACCTGCTCCCTATGGTGGAAGATTCTGGCTGCTGCTGGACCAAATCGTACACTGCTCTACGCTGCTCTAGGAGTCACTGCAACATATGAAGAGTGGAATTCCACCGGGTCGGCACGTCACCTATTAAGCCGTGTGGCGGAAGACCATTTTGACACTGCAGTTCCACCAGAGCGTGCTGAAATACATATGAATGGCTGAAATGAGTGCAAAGCTTCCGTGACTTTGCCAGCACTGTGCACAGGCCAGTGAATATTTTTAGAAATCTTTGCACCACTAGATTTAGGACATGTGCCTTAAAGGGAGCATGCGAGAATTGACCCAGGTTCAGCGCTGCCACTATGTTTGTCCCATTGTCACTCACTACCTTGCCCACTTCCAGCTGCCGTGGAGTCAGCCAGCACGCTTCATGTAATGTAGCAAGCGCTGGCCTGTGTGGCTGCTACTGCCAAGACAAACTAAGTCTAACACTGCATGGCAGCGTTTCACCTGGCACATGTGAAATGAAGGAGCGGGGGTAACTCGCTACCCTGACGCTCCAGCAGGCGGACTGCCCTTGGAGGTGGAAGTGGATAGTTGTTGGGTGGTCTGCTGCAATCCTGGCTGGAAAGCACGTGGAGGTGCCAACAGCAATTGACCCGGTTGCTGGGGGGTTCCTGCCTCGCTGCCACTAAATACATTCAGCCAGTGGGCAGTAAAGGACATGTATTGCCCCTGGTCGTAAGCACTGCTCCAGGTGTCCACCGTGACATGCACTGTGCTGCAGAGAGACAGCTGCAAGGAGCGTCCAATATTGTCAGCCACGTGGGAGTAAAGGGCGGGGATAGCTGTGTTGGAGAAGTAATGCCGGCTAGGGACCTGCCAGCGTGGCTGAGCGCAAGCCATTAGCTCCCTAAAAGCTGGGCAGTCAACCAGCTGGTACGGCAGAGACTGCACAGCCAGCAACTTTGTCAGGTGACCATTCAGTTTGCGCAATGTCGGATTACTTGTGGTGTAAAACTGCTTCCTGGTCATGCACTCGGCAATGGACGGCTGCCGAATGAGAGGAGGTGGAGAAATGCACACACTGGGCGACAATGAGGTGGATGTACTAGTTACACCCCAGGATGCGGGCTGAGCTATTGCCCTGGATGCGGCCTGCCTGACAGAAGGGACCCCGGGAGAAGTAACCAGCTCCTTAGTATTAATGGGCTGCTCTAAATTGCCAGCATGACGCCGCTTCAAATGGTTCCACAGAGCAGTGGTCCCAACATTTGTGGCTTTCCCACAGCTCAATTTCTGTTTACACAACTTACACGTGGCCATACTGCTGTCCCCCGGCAGAGTATATTTGGGGTCTCGCTAGTTCCCAAGGAAACACTAGCCCTGGGCCTAACTCGCCTCTGCCCTCTGTTGCTGCCATTACTAGTACCACCCTCCTCCTCTGAGATCAAATCCTCCTCACCACCCCGATCCGCTTCCCAGGTCCTCCGGTCTAACTCATCAGATTCATCATCAGACTCCTCCACAACACATTTTTCGGAATGCAAATTAGGCTGTTGCCCACCAACCGATAATTCTGGGCAGTCCAAACTCTGACTGCCCTCTAAGAAATCCTCAGGGAGGCTGTCCTCTATAACCGCTGGATTATAAGGTGGGCTTCGGTGGCTCTTTTTTTTTTAGAAATTGCAGAAGGGACACCACTAGGAGGGAACACTGAAGCCTGAGAGGTGGCAGAAAATGACGGGGTTTACTTGAGTGGAATGGTGGAGCAAGATGAGTCTGACCCCTGGCTACATATGGATACTGTAATCAGCAGATGACAGCAGATCATCCGGCTGAGACTGAGATGAGCGTGCCATCCACTCCACTACCTCATCTACTTTCTCCTCCACTACAATTTTGCGACTCGGTGGGTTAGCCTGGTGGAACAACGGCCAAGTATTGTGAATACTACTAGTAGATGCTCCGGCTACAGGTCCTTTGGCACTGCTGCCCTGTGCCACCTTCTTTTTTTTAGAGCTCAAAGTCTGGCTGGAACTGGACCCTTTTTGCTTATCCATTCCAGACATTTTTCAATTTACTCTGTGGCCCTGCAGCTGGTCTTTGTCCCTGTATCTCCCTGTCTCTCCCTATCTCTCCCTGTCTTTCTCTCCCTGCTTGATTAAATACTAGCCCTGAACTGGCCCTGCAATTGCCCTGCAGTATCCCTGATATGTGTAATATGGATTCCCAGAGCTATTATATCAAATTTTCACAAAACAGGTCTCAGAACTTCACAAACAGTGCTTCTGCTCATCTCAGCAGTCGCAGCAGAAGTGATGCGTCACTGGCTTACCGAGCCTGAGCCAATCAGAGCAAGCCCTGCCCACTAGGTCAGGTGACCGCTTTCTTCCCGGGCTTTTGCGCACAATAAATGAACTAACAGTAAAAGTTCGCTAACAAATTTAATTTGTACGCAACAGCGTATACAGTAACTTATACGTAGCAATAGCATATAATTTATAGGACAAACTACGTAGCGAATTCGTACAAATCCGAAGCGAATCACCTAATATTCGGATTCGCTTCGCAGCTAAAAATTTCCTCGATTCGATACGAATCGACGAATCGATTCGCTCATCTGTAGTCCTTGGCAGTGAACATATTTGTACTATTGTTAAAGTAGCTATTATCACTAATTTACATAATTCAGGTATAATTTGTAAAATTAGTTATTTATCATTACAGAGTTGTGTGTATATCCTTTAGTAATGGTAACTAAAATCATACTCTTTGACGCCATACTAAATGGCACAAGCTAACAGTAGTTCACTCCAGGGAGGTAGTCAAGCCCCAATGCTATGGGATGTAAACTACATAGATGCAAAAAAACTGATGAGCACCCATTCACACACCATCCATCTACGAGAGGGTGGATGTTTAGTATTCTGAATGCACACAAATAAAGCATTTATAAATTGTCAGTTACATGTAGTGCACCATGATGGCTAACAGCCTACTGCATCTCTAAGTACACCACACAAGTACTGGTTACATCCTGTCAACGTGATAAATATGAGGTATTTGTTGATATTTTGACCAAAATAAGTAAGCTTGAAACCTACAAGTCCTCCTTAACTTGTGGGTCCCCCACACTAAAATCAAAATAAATTCATTGAATTAAATATTTAACAAAACTGAAAAGACACCATATTTATATCTGTCTAGTCTTATTTACCTAATGTTACACTAAATAATTTCAGATCACAGTAATAAAATTAATTTATCTTCCCAGTCATCAAAATGTTTATTTATTTAATTTACAGTGCCATGCGAAAGTATTTGGCCCCCTGGAACGTTTCAACCTTTTGCCACATTTCAGGCTTCAAACAAAAAGATATAACATTTTAAATTTTTGGTGAAGAATCAACAACAAGTGGGTCACAATTGTGAAGTGGAACGAATTTTATTGGATCATTTAAACTTTTTTTTAATAATAAAACTGAAAAGTGGGGCGTGCAAAATTATTCGGCCCATTTACTTTCAGTTCAGAAAACTCACTCCAGAAGTTCATTGAGGATCTCTGAATGATCCAATGTTGTCCTAAATTACTGATGAAGATAAATACAATCCACCTGTGTGTAATCAAGTCTCCGTATAAATGCACCTGCTCTGTGCTAGACTCAGGGTTCTGTTTAAAGCACAGAGAGCATCATGAAGACCAAGGAACACACCAGGCAGGTCCGTGATACTGTTTTGGAGAAGTTTAAAGCCGGATTTGGATACCAAAAGATTTCCCAAGCTTTAAACATCCCAAGGAGCACTGTGCAAGCGATCATATTGAAATGGAAGGAGTATCAGACCACTGCAAATCTACCAAGACCCGGCCGTCCCTCTAAACTTTCATCTCAAACAAGGAGAAGACTGATCAGAGATGTAGCCAAGAGGCCCATGATCACTCTGGATGAACTGCAGAGATCTACAGCTGAGGTGGGAGAGTCTGTCCATAGGACAACAATCAGTCGAACACTTCACAAATCTGGCCTTTATGGAAGAGTGGCAAGAAGAAAGCCAATTCTCAAAGATATCCTTAAAAAGTCTTGTTTACAGTTTGCCACAAGCCACCTGGGAGACACACCAAACATGTGGAAGAAGGTGCTCTAGTCAGATGAAACCAAAATCCAACTTTTTGGAAACAATGCAAAACGATATGTTTGGCGTAAAAGCAACACAGCTCATCACCCTGAACACACCATCCCCACTGTCAAACATGGTGGTGGCAGCATCATGGTTTGGGACTGCTTTTCATCAGCAGGGACAGGGAAGATGGTTAAAATTGATGGGAAGATGAATGGAGCCAAATACAGGACCATTCTGGATGAAAACCTGTTGGAGTCTGAAAAAGACCTGAGACTAGGACGGAGATTTATCTTCCAACGAGACAATGATCCCAAACATAAATCAAAATCTACAATGGAATGGTTCAAAAATAAACGTATCCAGGTCTTAGAATGAATGTCACAGAAAGTGATCTCTCTCCAATATATGATATAAAATATGGCTTTTAATAATGCATGTTAAAATCAGGCAAAAAGGCATCCACCAAGATATAACAAAACAAACCTATAACAGTTATTAATAAATCTCTCATCCGTAGTAGGTAGGTTGTTGTACGTATCGTAGATACCTAGCCAGAAAGGAATCGCCCTACTTCTGGCCCTACTAATAAAAAGCCCTACCTCCAACGGAATAGCCGCCCCGATAGGGGCGATCCCGTATCTCGTACCTCCTAATGCCCCTATCAAGGCCCTAAGATAGTGTGACCGTCACCACATAGATCCTATATGCACCACACCCCACACACTCCAGAATTACCAAAATGAAAAACAAGTAAAATATACACAGATGTGGAAACGGTATCTGATGATACCAGCAGACACGGTCCCCTAGAGATTATGATGTCACCTCCAAGTGCCAGTATCTTGCTGATAATCACCTAAATACCAGTGATATTACATCCAGGGTTTATATATATATATGTGTGCCTTGGTATTGTATACAAAAGAACCTGCTAAGATTTAAATATAGAATCGATGTGTGATGAGCACTCGTTTCACATTTGGTGGAGGATGGGACAATATGTATATATATGGATATATGTGAATATAGAGGTGTATCACTTAAGGTGCATGACAGCAACAATACTTGCGGTATTCTGTGGTATGGGGTTATATACTGTGGTATGCGGTTATATACTTGCAGTGTAGGGTATTGGCTACTATAGTTAGATAGCGTTACAAAATAGCGTTATGGCTAGTTGCAATATAAAATAACGTATCAGCTAATGATATGCGGAGTAAAAATACAATATTTATTTAGCAATACAATCTCATGAGATTGTATTGCTAAATAAATATTGTATTTTTACTCCGCATATCATTAGCTGATACGTTATTTTATATTGCAACTAGCCATAACGCTATTTTGTAACGCTATCTAACTATAGTAGCCAATACCCTACACTGCAAGTATATAACCGCATACCACAGTATATAACCCCATACCACAGAATACCGCAAGTATTGTTGCTGTCATGCACCTTAAGTGATACACCTCTATATTCACATATATCCATATATATACATATTGTCCCATCCTCCACCAAATGTGAAACGAGTGCTCATCACACATCGATTCTATTTCCACTTTTTGAACATAATAAGGCTAGGGTATAGCCTAGTGATTAGTAGCACCGAACTAGACATTATTGTCAAACTAGTGAGCCACTACATTTATCTACTTTTCTCTATAACAAAGATTTAAATATAGCAGCTATTTTTTAGATCCCGGTCCCAACGCGTTTCGCCTTTAATTTTTGGCTCATCAGGGGACTTCTTACTTAAAACAACAGGGGCACAATAACCCGTTTTTTTAGCATAGGAATATCGCACAATATGTAGTCCAAGCGTCATCTGTATAATGCGCATCTATATTGGTGACATCCATTCATCACCTAATCGACCAAAGCAGGTGTGCATCATAAATATATACCTAAGGTATGTGTGAGACATAAATATATCAACACTATTCTGGGATCACATATATTAACTTAGTCTGTGATAGACTTAGGTGCATGGTCACCACAATATGATTTTGCATAAATCCAGTTATTACATTAATGTTTTTATACTTGCGTGTCCCATAGGATAATAATTTTTGTATGTGTCTCCCTCACATCGGTGGCGCGCGGCAGCGCTGCTTCAATCCCCTAAAAACAGGGGAGAAGCGCGACATTTGCTAGCGCTGCCCACACGGCTATCTCAGCGTCCCACGTGGAGGTAAAGGGGCGGGGTATAAAAACATTAATGTAATAACTGGATTTATGCAAAATCATATTGTGGTGACCATGCACCTAAGTCTATCACAGACTAAGTTAATATATGTGATCCCAGAATAGTGTTGATATATTTATGTCTCACACATACCTTAGGTATATATTTATGATGCACACCTGCTTTGGTCGATTAGGTGATGAATGGATGTCACCAATATAGATGCGCATTATACAGATGACGCTTGGACTACATATTGTGCGATATTCCTATGCTAGAAAAACGGGTTATTGTGCCCCTGTTGTTTTAAGTAAGAAGTCCCCTGATGAGCCAAAAATTAAAGGCGAAACGCGTTGGGACCGGGATCTAAAAAATAGCTGCTATATTTAAATCTTAGCAGGTTCTTTTGTATACAATACCAAGGCACACATATATATATAAACCCTGGATGTAATATCACTGGTATTTAGGTGATTATCAGCAAGATACTGGCACTTGAAGGTGACATCATAATCTCTAGGGGACCGTGTCTGCTGGTATCATCAGATACCGTTTCCACATCTGTGTATATTTTACTTGTTTTTCATTTTGGTAATTCTGGAGTGTGTGGGGTGTGGTGCATATAGGATCTATGTGGTGACGGTCACACTATCTTAGGGCCTTGATAGGGGCATTAGGAGGTACGAGATACGGGATCGCCCCTATCGGGGCGGCTATTCCGTTGGAGGTAGGGCTTTTTATTAGTAGGGCCAGAAGTAGGGCGATTCCTTTCTGGCTAGGTATCTACGATACGTACAACAACCTACCTACTACGGATGAGAGATTTATTAATAACTGTTATAGGTTTGTTTTGTTATATCTTGGTGGATGCCTTTTTGCCTGATTTTAACATGCATTATTAAAAGCTATATTTTATATCATATATTGGAGAGAGATCACTTTCTGTGACATTTGTTTATAATTGGTCCTTTTCATGGAGTATTGGGATTTGCTGGTGCCCTATTGACCAGCTGCTGTGATTCAGGTCTTAGAATGGCCAAGTCAAAGTCCAGACCTGAATCCAATTGAGAATATGTGGAAAGAGCTGAAAACTGCTGTTCACAAACGCTCTCCATCCAACCTCAAAGAGCTCAAGCTGTTTTGCAAGGAAGAATGGGCAAGAATTTCAGTCTCTAGATGTGCAAAACTGATAGAGACATACCCCAAGCGACTTGCAGCTGTAATCGCAGCAAAAGGTGGCGCAACAAAGTATTAATGCAAGGGGGCCGAATAATTTTGCACGCCCCACTTTTCAGTTTTATTATTACAAAAAAAGTTTAAATGATCCAATAAATTTTGTTCCACTTCACAATTGTGACCCACTTGTGGTTGATTCTTCACCAAAAATTTAAAATGTTATATCTTTTTGTTTGAAGCCTGAAATGTGGCAAAAGGTTGAAAAGTTCCAGGGGGTTGAATACTTTCGCAAGGCACTGTATGTTTAAATTCATCAACTATAAAATATTTTTAGAAACTTTGGATCTAAAACTATATCAACTATATTAACAGGGTGCCCGATAAGTGAATGTACTTATTAGAGATGAAAAAAAAATGATTTGGCAACTTTGCCAAAGTTAGCCAAGAAATTTGATCAGTTAAGAATTAATTCATCATGAATCACTGTAAATCAGTTATTCCCAGGCCACTCAGCCAGCAGCTGTCTTTCTTATTTAACAATGAAGACTGCACTGCATAGTCGGTCTTCATTGTTAATTGTTGTGCGGAACCTTTAAACTCTTTAAACAGGGACTGTTGCTCATATGGGGGTTGGCTGGTTAGGTGGGGGCACAATATGCAAATTATTGCTGTTCTAGCCTGCAATCTTTTGCAGGTTATTTGACAGTAAACACAGAATATTAATCAGCTCTGGAATACCTACTTCTCCAACCCCAGCACTCTCATGCCATATAAGTGGGAGCCCTTCTTCTTCCATCTTCTGCCATCTGCTTTTCCTCCTTTTCCACATAATCTAATATCAATGAGAATATGTCATCAGGAACATCAGCTCCTCCTCTCTCTGCATCTTGCTGACTTTTTTAGAATATGGAAACTTTAAAGATGATTTGGAAGAAGTAAAGCCAGCAAAAGATGAGGATGGTCACCATTAAGACCTATCCCCCTAAGGGGTACAGATTGAATGGTATTGTTTGCACGCTGGCACTGGAATAATGAAAGCATCCATCTTATTGGTATTAAATAAATTCACGTCTGATATAGGAATAAGTAAATGTAGGAATAAATAAATAAATCTGGCACAGCATAAGTCTCACTGCACTCTCCTTGTACCCTTCCTCTCCAATATTCTACTATTAATTATTTTCAGCAACACTGTCCCTAGCACATGAGTGCTTGCCTTATCTCTCCCTATGGTCAGCTCATAGAAAAATGGTGGAGATTGCGTAGGATGAGGGTTTTATAGTGCTGTGACATCACAGGGCCATCTATGGATTGGCTGGCTGCATGGCATTATGGGTGATCTTGCGTTCCAAGGCTTCTTACTTTCACTTTGTAACATGTACAGCCGCCATTTTAGGAAAAACTGTTTTGTTGAATTGAAGTGTGAAGTAATTTTGTTTCGTTGCGAATCAAAGTTTTCCTAAACTTTGGACCGAATTCCATTGTGAATGCTTCGCTCAAAACTAATATCTGCAAACAAAAGACATCCATTTGTAGACAGATCTGTTCAAACCTTCAAACCTTTTGTAATACATCAAAGCTGAATACTATCTAATACTTATGTTCTGGAGTTAGGTATTGATACACAGGGCAAATATGTAAATGTCACTTTAGAGACCATTTTCTTCATTGTGGATAGAACATTGGTTGATGTTTCCCATCTTTTCCTTTTCTTAAGAAGATTCATTCCACTGAAATAGTATGTTCATAAGTTTGCTTCAGTACCTTCATCTATGATATACAGTATTTACATATTTTTGCAAAAATTTTCTTTACGGCAAATGAATGTCAATTTAGTATGGACTGGATGTTTATCATGATAGCTTCTTCCAGCTATATCTCAACATTTTCAGCCAAAGTAATATGATGCTTGGCCACTAATGTGTACTTTTAAATGAGCAATTTAAAATGTATACAAAATCATATGTATTAAGTGTATGAAGTGTTTCATGAAAAGTTCAGATGTTTTCCCATGATACATATTTGTTCATTATTCGGAACCAGAATTTCATGAGACTGCAGATTAATCTCTTGTTCTCCTTTCTCAAACTACAAGTCTATGTGATTACCGAAGCATGTGCTCTGAGCCCTCATACTTCATTCACCTTCTTGCCTCATGTCCCCATTCTCTTCTGCTTCCTATTGGGCACTGGGTGAAGTTGGGGCATGGACATCTTGTCTGTGTGTGTATGTGTATATAAACACATAAAATGCACCACACTCTGTAGGAATGTCCAGAATTATGTACCAAGCTATGAAGAGAATTGTACTTTTATATTGATGTCATACTTTGTCTAGGGCAGTACCTAGTTATTTTCAGAAATCAGTGGAGCAAACATCTTGGAAATAATCACATAAATCAGTAAGAAAAAAATAAATGACATATCAAATATTATCTAAAACACAGTAATTTTATTCTAATTCATGGTCATTGTACATGGTGAAGTGTAGCTAAATTCAGGATTGCCTCCAGAATTTCTGCTCTAACTGAGATAACTTATCTCTTTATCTGAGGTTTTGTAGTTTCCAGTATATAAGTAATCACTCCAATTTAACAAAATAAAATACGGTATTGGTGCAATATAGAAGAAATATTGCAAGTCAACAATGACTGCAGTAGAATACAGTTCAGAAAAATAGCTTCAGCTTTGCTGAATGCTTATCACTGACTGCCCCTGATTTTATTATTGCTCTGATAGTACAGACATCGCAGATCAAATTCGTAAGAGCAAATTAGATCTGCCAAATGAAATATTTCAGCAGGGGATAAAATTCAGCTTTCAGATTTCCACACTTATTATATATATTATATTCCTACGCCAAAAGAAGAACTAATTAACTGCTGTTAAAGGGTTCTCATTGTAGCTATAAATTAACTATTTCAACTCTAGATATTTGTATAAAGAGGACACTAGAAGGAAGTTTCAGTTTATTCACACTAATATTTCAAATATTATTTTACCACATCATTCAGAAAAAATATTTATTTGAAAGCAGAATTATTTTACTTCAGCACCAAAAATGCAAACTCCCTAGTGATTTGGTTAAGAGTCTACAAATTGTGTATTGAATATAACTACATTTGGTCTAGCAGAATGTGCTCTGATTGCAGTAGATTTAACTTACAGTATCAAATATTTCCACGTGAGTGACTGAAGGGAACTAGCCATGATCAGATACCTAACACCAGCTGTTTCTCTCTATTCAATCCACAGTGCCTCATGTCTGAGATGTACATCAGGTGACCTAGCATCACAGCTAAGGGCGCACGCTACCAAGAGCTAGTATTAGAATCATAGCATTAATGGAGTCTCCACCATATGGAACAATTGTGGCACCTAGTGGACAAATTGTTTATTCCTGAATATTTCTTCTTCTGTAATGTATCAAATGCAGTAGGTAGATTGATGGATAGGTAGTGTGGATAGAGATCAGCGAACCAGTCGAGATTCGGTTCACCAAATTTTTTAAAAGGTTTGGATTCGGACAAACCGAAGTAGCTTCAATTTCCCTTAAAGTTGGTACATAACCCTCTCTACCTCATAAGACTCATCATTTTTAGGAAAACTTATCTCTTTTTATTTATTTTTCATGATTTTTTTTTTCCCCTCCAACATCCCCCCTCCCCAAACTCTGGAACCCAATGACATTAATAGTAAATTATGTCTGAGTGATACTGACATACACAGCTGTGGGTAAATGCACATTTGATGGTGTTATCATACAATGTGTTTAAACAAACCCCGCCCAGGCACATGTCTCATGCTTTTTCTTATTTCAAAAATTTCAAAAATTATTGGGGGCAGATGATGTTTAAACACACACAGTGTTATGATATTTAAAGAAGAAAAAAATGTGTTTGAGGAACGTAATGTTTGGTAAGTGGCATTAGTGGCATGATGCAGCAGCCATACAGAATGTGATGGTTGGAAAGTAGCATTAGTGGCATGATTCAGGCCGCAGCATGCAGCAGCAATATACAATGTGATGGTAGACTGGCAGACAGACAGCAAGAGTGGCAAGATGGGTGCACCGGCAGCAAGGAGACGGTCTATTGATTGCATTCAGCCTGCCTGCACTGTGAGAACATTTGTGTATTAATGCAGTAATCATGAGCATATGCCACCTCATGAAATTTAAGCTCCCCTACGCACGATGATAATCAGCCCCCCAAAAAAAATGTCCTATTAAAATTCAGCCATGTTAATAGCCCTCTCCCCCGCAAAAAAATAAATAAATAAATTTCAACCATGGAGAAAGTGAGTACATGGAAACTGACCATCAGGCATTGGTGGCATGATGCAGTTCTCAGCATTGCCTTGACTGTGATATAATGTCAGTATTGAGTTAGTAATCATGTACATTTATGCTGCGTCTTAAAGAAATTTAACCACCCCTCACCAGCAAAATGTATTTATTTATTTATTTATCTATAAGCAATGACAACGAATTTTAAAATTTCAACCGTGTGGAAGATGAATAGACGTAAACTGATGATTGAGAGGCATTAGTAGCATGATGCTGGCTGTAGTAGCAGCCATACAGAACTGGCAGACAGACTGCAACATTGGGGCACCACCAATAAGGTGAGCTGGGCGAGGTCTATACATCGGAATCAGGCGGAGTGTGAAAATCCTGGCTTGGTCCATTTTAACATAAGTGATGTTTTGGACATGAAATCTAAAGATGAGTGACGGTGACAGTGATTTGATTTGGACGCTTATCCAAATTCTTTAAAAATTTTGAATTGATCCGAAACAATTTGTCACAAAGCTCATTATAAATCAGCTATTTCCCGGCATGCAGGGAGAGTGTATCTTGTGTACAACAAGAAATATGCATAGCTAGTTCATTGTGGTAGTAAAACAGTTACAGTGCGTTAGTATGACATGCAAGTAACAGGTATCTCTCTTAGACTCAGTTCACACTTCACTTATTTGGTCAGTTAAAGGTGAAAAACTGACCAAATAACTGAAGTGGGAACTTTCTACACAACCTATTCTGTTACATGCTGATACAAGTAGTGGCCCCATGACAGAGTGGAGAGGGTGTCAGCAGTAAGTTTGTATTGACATCACTGTTTATTTTTCCCTTTTTCTGATCCATCAGAAGAACAACCACAAACAAATGGACCCACGCCTGTTTTTTTTTTGGTCTTACCAATACTGATCAATTACTGACCAAATACAGACCATGTGAATGCTCCAAAGACAGGATCCATTTGTTTGTGGTTGTTCTTCTGATGGATCAGAAAAAGACAAAAACACGAGATGGGAATATGTGTCATATGGTTTGTGTCCACTCCTGCTTTTGGCTTCTAAATCATGAACAAACCTGATGAAAAATACTGATCGTGTGATGAGGCCTTATGGATGCTTCAAAGACAGGATCTTCAACATGGCCATACAGGGACACTAGTGGCCCTGTCACAGAGTGGAGAGGGTGGCAACACCATGAAGAGTCAACATAGTGACGCAGTCACAGAGTGGGGAGGAGGGGGGCAACAGCAGTGGCTGTAACAGCATAAGATGATGGGTGGCAGTAGCAGAAGATGGTAGCAGAGGCAACAGGTGTGTGGCATCAGGAAGGTGGCAGCATCAGAATAGTGGCTGAAGCACGTGGCCAGAAGTAACGGGTCATTTTTCAAAATGTTCTGCAGTGACAGCACACTGCAGTCAGAACATTATTGTCAGAATGATCTAGTCTGATGCATCATGCACTGTTCGGCGGAAATCCTGGCCTATCAACGCCTGATTCATCTTTAGAAAGATTTCCTGTTGAATGGTGAATTCTCTTTGGGGTAACTATTCCCCCCGCTGCACCAAACACCTGCTCTGACGCCACATTACTGGCTGGGCAGGAAAGCTTGTCCAGGGCAAACTTGGACAGTTCCAGCTGCTAATCAAGTTTGGCTGCCCAGTAGTCCAGAGGATCTTGGATCGTGAGTGTCAGGGTGCAGTCCAAGTATGCCACCACCTGCTGGTCCAGGTTCTGCTCCATGTCCTGCTGCTGGTGCTCATTAGAGACTCAAGAATTAAGTTGCTTGCTGATGGACCTGGTGCTCCTCCTGCCCCCCCCCACCCCCTCCAGCAGTCATGATAGTGGAGTGTGCGTATATGGGGTCCCTCCGGTCAGACCATTGGTATGGGCGATGTCACACAAAGGCAGCGACCAACCGACTACATAGAATGTCTTGATAGTAGTTAAGTTTTTCATCCCTCATGCAGGTGTAAAAAGGCCCCCCATCTTGGCCCAGTAGCGAGAGTTTAACATGGTGGAGAGCCAGTAGTCATCCCTCTGCCAAATGGTGATAATGCAGCTGTCATTACGCAAGCAACTCAGCATGCATCTGGCCATTTGCACAAGAGAATTGGAGGGACTCCCTGCCTCCATCTCCACTGCATGATCTGTCTCCACCTGCCTGGTCTTCCTCATCGTCCTCCAGCTCCTCATATTCCCCTCCTGTCGCTTGGGCAGATAAACCACCTATTTCAGTATACAATTCCTGGGCATCAATGTCCTCCTCCTCCTATTAGAATAAAGGCCTAATAGGATTGCTTATCTATGAACTCACACTCCAATAACAGTTATATTACACACTGTTTACTCTGTTATGTTCTCCACTGGCGCTCCTCTTTGAACACTAACTGTTGCTGCTGTACTGCAGCGGTACCGCACTACCTGCTGCAAGTAGATAAACTACTAAAAGCACTTATAATACTGTATATAAACCGCGCAACTTGTACCAACACTCCCTTACACTGACACCTATTGCAGCACAGCACGCTTCTAATACGCACTTCTTTCGCAATAAAAGTAATTAACCACTGTTATTACCTTGCTTCTTCTGTATCCATAAAGGGTGCTGTTTATATCTTGCCGCTTTTACAGGGTTCAGGTAGGTATGTGGAGGTCCTCTATAAGTTCTTTTTAAAGTTCTTTGGAGCGTGCCCCGGCCGGTGGCGCCTCTCCGATCAAGTCTCTCCGTGGAACTTAGCATTCTCGCTACGAACGCTTGGTGACGTCACCTATTCGCACTACGGACGCTGTGCTGAGCCAAAAAGACCTACGCGTTTCGAACAGTACGCTGTTCACAACACAAATATTGCAAGTGCTTAAGGAAGTAGAATGGCAACCCAATTACCTAATAGGAACTTTGGATGTGAAGTCACTATATAGTATTATAGAAAATAAGAGAGGATGCGATGCAGTAGAACATTTTTTACGAAAAAAGGGTGAAATACAGGATATTCAGATAGAATACTTGAAGGAATGCATAATGTTTATCCTTCAAAAAAATTATTTTATTTTCAAAAATGATTTTTATTTACAGATATGGGGTACCGCTATGGGGACGAGGTTCGCACCGGGGTTCGCTAATTTGTATGTGGGTAAGTGGGAGGAGGAATTTATATATCAGAATGGCGAGCTCCAGGCAGACCTCGTCCTCTGGCGACGATTTATAGACGATATAGTATTTATTTGGAATAAAGGAGAGAAACTTTTAATGGATTTTTTTTATGAATTAAATAAAAATGAATTTCATTTGGAATTCACTCCAGCTTTTAGTAAAGAAGAAGTTAATTTTTTAGACCTAACCATTTATATTGAAAAGGGAATAATATGTACTAAGACTTATAACAAACCCACAGACTCCAACAGTTTTATTTCAAAAAACAGTTGTCACCTTCCTTCATGGTTAGACAATATCCCTAAGAGCCAATTTGTGCGAATTAAAAGAAACTGTACGAGGATAGAGGAGTATGAAATAGAAGCTGAAAAATTACAGAATAAATTTATAGAAAAGGGATATGATAAGACCAAATTAATACAACAAAAATTAGAGGTGAAACAAATAAATAGGGATAGTTTATTAACTAACAAAAAGGAAAAACAAGAAATCAAAATAAAAACAGAAGAAACAGCTACACATATGAACATTCCAGCGATTATCATCCCATATAATGGGCAAACAAAATTTTTTACGAAGATTATAAAAAACATTGGGATATACTAAAAGAAGATAAAATATTGGGGTCATATATGCAAAACAATCCGAGATTTATTTATCGGAAAGCTAAAAATATTGGTAACATCATAGCATCCACAGGACAGTGTATAGGTGCAAAAGAAAAAAATGAAGGAAGAAACAATGGTTTTAAAGGATTTTTCCCATGTAAAAAATGTATAGGGTGCAGAAAAGTAGGAGTAAATAAAAAATACACAAATATACAGAATAAAGAGGGTACATATAGGTTTGAGATTTATCAACATATTACATGCAATATTCAGGGTGTCATATATATGATTATTTGTCCATGTAATAAAATGTACATAGGGTGGACCAAGAGAACCCTGAAAAAACGTATAGGGGAACATATATGTAACATAAAAATGAAATATGAAGGACACCCGTTATCAAGACATTATAGAGACAAACATAGTGGCAGTTTTGACAGATCACAATTTTGTGGTTTGGAAATAGTCAAACAAGACACACGAGGAGGGGATTTCATAAAAAAAAAATGTCAAAAATAGAAACTAAATGGATATTTAATATGGAGTCATTGATACCAGTGGGATTGAACACAGAAATAGAACTATTTGGTTTTGAGTAAAAACTAGAGTTGATTGAATCCTAAAATATTCGGGGATTCGGAATTCGGCCCGAATTTTCCGCGGGATTCGTGGGTTCGAGCCGAATCACGAATCCCATTAAAGTCTATGGGAGACCCGAATATTTTTGCAGGGGCCAAAGGTTCTGCACAGTCAAGTTTGCCCCAACATGTGAAAATCTCAGAAAAAGATGGAAACACCTTGGAAATGGATAGGAAACACAAGGGGCAGCATGTAGGGATGCCTCTGAGGCTCCCTAATTGCACTATTTTTTCTAAATCTGGCCAATAGTCTGGTGATGACCCCAAGGCAATTTTCAGGGACACGGTAATGGTGACCCACTTAAAAATGCTGCCTGACAACCTGGCGGTGAACCCCTGATTGTCTGTCTTTCAATAAGATTGCAGTGTAAAGCATGGTGGTGAGCCTCAGTATAACTTTTTGGATGGAGATTGCATGTGGTCACGTACTCCCTGGAACCCCATAGTCACCCCTTCTCTGATGTGCTACCCCAGAACATTCTCTGCCCCAATTCGCAAGACCTTTTGCAGTCTCAGTGTGCTGACAGTGGGGATTTACCAGTGTTGTCTGAGGAGGTGGTGGACAATGGCGAGACACAGGTGTCGGGGGGTGAGGTAGTTGAAAGTGAAGCAAGTTACAGTGGGGACTCCTTGGGGGGACTTTCTCATGATGGGACAGATTCAACTTGGGTGGATCAGGCACAGGAACAGATCAATTTTTTTTTGTGTTTATTTAACTTTTATTTAGCACAAATAACCACAGAGATATTTATTCGTTCTCTTCGCTGCGCAGTCTGGCGTTGGGGTTCGTCACTTTGATGGCGAGCTGTGCCACTCTCTCCACAATGGTCTTTCGGTTCTTTGAGGAGACGTTGTGGGCGATTTCTGCACAGAAGGACTTGTTGCTCATCAACAGAACCTCGAGCTCCTTGACATTGTGGACCAGGAATTTGCGGAACCCTGTGGTGTTCTTGTTGCTACCGTACCCGATGTTGGGCATCAGGATCTGCCCCTTGAACCTCGTGGGGGCTCGGTTGTCAATACCTCTGGGTTTATGCCAGTTACGCTTAATCTTTACATAACGGTCTGATTGGTGGCGGATGAACTTCTTCGTCCGTTTCTTGACGATCCTGGGCTTAATGAGGGGCCGGAGAGCCGCCATGATACCGGTTCGGAACGTCCGCCGTCTCCGCAGACAGCCCGAGGAAGAGAGCGGAACAGATCAATTTTAAGTGTGAGGCAACATCAGCACCACAACCGCTTGGGAGAGGCAGTGAGCATTGTGTTTAGAAAGGCTGATGGGCTTCCGTCAGCACTGTGTGTATAGAACCCCATGGCCTTTCATAAAAAATTTGGTTACAAAGCCGCATGACTCCTGAAAAATTGTTTTTAGAAAGCCGGATGACTTTCCTGAAAAATTGTTAGTAGAAAGACGGATGACTTTCCTGAAAAATTGTTAGTAGGAAGCCGGATGACTTTCCTGAAAAATTGTTGCATATGCAACTCAGATGAAGAGGAGGAGGAGGAGGAGGAAAGCAAGCAATTTAGGAGGTAGCCTGAGGTGGGGATGAGAACTGGGGGGATATCCATGACCTGTTCATCTTGATGAACGTGAGGATGTCGGCGTTGTCGGTGGACAGGCGCGTCCGTTTGTCCGTAATGATACCCCCGGCGGCACTAAAAACCCTTTCAGACAGTACACTTGCAGCTGGGCAGGCAAGCACCTCAAGAGCGTACTGCGCAAGTTCTGGCCACCTGTCCAGCTTGGCCAGCCAGTAATTATATGGCGTGGAGTTATCGGTCAGGACGTTGGTCTGGTCCGCGACATACTCCCTCACCATCTTGTGGTACTGTTCCGCCCTGCTCTGCCTGCCCTGTGGCTGTGTCGTACTGTCTTGCTGGGGTTTAAGAAACTTGTCAAAAGCATGGAATAGTGTACCCCTGCTCTTGGCGCCTACACTGACTTTCCCCCTCCTCTCCTCTCGAACTTCAGCCACTGCAGTCCGCCCCCTGTTGCTCGACTGGTCTGGAAAGGCCTGTAGCAGTTTCTGAACCAGGGCCTTGTGGTAGAAAGTGACTCGGGTGCTCCTTTCCTCCACGGGTATAAGTTGGGCAAAGTTGTCCTTGTAGCGTGGGTCAAGGAGGGTGTACACCCAATAGTCATTCGTGGACTGTATCCTCTTGACCCGGGGATCACGACAAAGACAGCCAAGCATAAAGTCTGCCATGTGCCCTACTTTGCAAACACGCAAGCCTTCAGCCTCCTCACTTAGCGGACTCTCCATCTCCTCCTCCCCCCCTTCCTCCGACCCCAATTCATCCTCCTCAGCCCATACCCGCTCAACAGGTAGCATGGAATCACCCCCTGATGCATGGTGCCCAAGAGTTTCTTCCTCCTCCTCAGCCTCCTCCTCCTCCTCAGTTTCGCGCTGCGAAACTGACAACAGGGTGCTCTCAATGTCACTGTCTTCCCCCACCTCCTGTGACCCTGCTGAATCCTCAGATCTTAGGTTCCTCAAGGAGTTCTGGATGAGGCACAACAGAGGGATGGTGACACTGATGATGTGTGCATCACCACTGACCATCTCTGTTGCCTCCTCAAAGGGACCTAAGACCTGACAGATGCCAGCCATCCACGTCCACTCCTCAGCATAGACATGAGGAAGCTGACTGGCCTGACTACCACCTCGGGGGATCAGCTGGCAGTTTACAACTGCCCTGCGTTGTTGGTACACACTGGCTATCATGTGTAACGTCGAATTCCAATGCGTGGGAACGTCACACAGCAGCCGGTGAATAGGGAGTTGTAGCCGCCCTTGCACAGTCCTGAGGGTCGCGGCATCGGTGGTGGACTTGCGAAAATGGGCGCATATGCGCCGCACCTTGGTGAGCAACTCACTCAACTGGGGGTAGGTCTTGAGGAACCGCTGGACCACCAAGTTGAGCACGTGGGCCATGCATGGCACGTGAGTCAGCCCACCAAGATGCAGAGCCGCCACCAGGTTACGCCCATTATCGCAGACCACCATTCCTGGCTGAAGGTTCAGCGGCGCCAGCCACACATTGGTCTGCCCCCTGATGTCCTGTAAGAGCTCTTCAGTCGTGTGCCTCTTATCCCCCAGGCTCAGCAGTTTCAGGACTGCCTGCTGCCGCTTCCCTACCACAGTGCTGAAACTGCTGGCCATCGAGGAAATGAGACTTGACGATTGGGGCATCACTGCCACTTTGGAGGAGGAGGAGGTGGAGGAGGAGGTGGAGGCATAATGTGCCGGAGACACACAGACGGAACTATGTCCCACAATTCGTGGTGTGGGTAGCACATGTGCAGCCCCACGATCGGTCTCTGACCCAGCCTCCACCAGATTGACCCAATGTGCCGTGAGGGAGATGTAATGTCCCTGGCCACCGGTACTCGTCCACGTATCTGTGGTCATGTGGACTTTACCACAAACCGCGTTTTTGAGAGCGTGGGCGATGTTCTCAGACACATGCCGGTGCAGGGCGGGGACGGCACATCGGGCAAAATAGTGTTGGCTGGGGACAGAGTAACGGGGGGCTGCTGCCTCCATAAGGTTGCGGAAGGATTCTGTCTCCACAAGCCTGTACGGCAACATTTCCAAACTAATCAGCTTGGCGATGTGCACATTTAGAGCTTGCGCATGGGGGTGGGTGGCTGCATACTTGCGCTTGCGTTCAAATGTCTGCGGTAGAAAGAGTTGAACGCCGCACTGGGACACATGAGTGGAGGAGAGGGAGGGAGATGGAGCTGGAGGGTTCCTTTCGGGGCTGGAGGCTGCAACGTCCTGGCTTGGACGAGACATAGTTGCTGGACTAACTGTGTCAACGTCACCAGCTGACAGAAGTGCAAACCATTTGGTGGGGTGTTTTCTCTCCAAATGTTTGCGCAGGCTACTAGTGGTCAGGTTGTTGCGTTTTGAACCCCTGCTCATTGACGTGTGGCACAGCTTGCACACTGCCAAACGAGGATCGGCCTCATCATCCTTAAAGTACTCCCAAACTAAGGAGTGGCTCATAGTACGGGCTGGAGCGTGACCTCTAGGAGCACTTAGGGAAGTAGTGACTCAGCCCTGGATTCTCCCTCGTCGCAGCCCTCTGGCTCTCTCAACAGCTTGTGGTGCTGATGTCGTCTCACAGTCTGAACCACTGCCTCCAGTTGCCTCATCCACCCAAGTAGGATCTGTCCCCTCATCATCCCCCAGGTCTTCCTCAGACTCCACAGTGACATCCCTGACAACTACCTCCGACAACAGTGTCTCGTCGTCATCTTCCACCAACTCCTCAGACGCCACTGCTAACTCCCCACTCCCATAACCCGGAGACAGCAAAAGGTCCTGAGAATCAGGGCATAGCAGCTCGTCCACTGGCACATCAGGGAAGTGGTGGCTGAAGAGTTCCATGGATAAATTCTGTCCGTGGGACATACCCCTAGAGAGTTCTGGCTGGGGAGAAGGAGGGCGAGTTGGAGGACAGACACCCTGGCTCAGAGAAGTCGACTGGCTGGATGAGGGGGCAGACGAAACGTGGCTGGACGTGCTCTCTGCAATCCACTGAACCACCTCCTGTTGTTGTTTGGGGTCTGTCAGAGTTTTAGGACGCTGCCCTACCAACTTCTGGAGTTGACCAGGCACCCTGACCTTACGTGTTTCCACTGTACCCACAGCAGCCGGCACTGTGTCACCACGCACACCACGGTCATCACCGCTGACCACAGCACCACCACGATTCCCACTTCTCCCTCCATGACCACCTCTTCCACCTCTCCCAGCTCTTCCCCCTCTCCCCCTGACCCTGAGGTTCTCCATGTGCACAGTAGCAGTATTATATTATTATAATTGTAAAGATTCAATAAGGAATCTATAGACTGTGAGGTATATAGAAGGCTGATGAAATATATTCCCTTGTCGCAGCACCATGTACTACAGAGAGCACTAAAATGCACTGGCCAATATAGATATATTGATATCTAGGTAAAATTATCTTTAGATCTATCAAGAAATAGCACGCAGTATTTGTATATTACACTGGAATCTACAGATCAACATGGAATCTATAGACTGTGAGGTATATAGAAGGCTGATGAAATCTATTCCCTTGTCGCAGCACCGTGTACTACAGAGAGCACTAAAATGCACTGGCCAATATAGATATATTGATATCTAGGTAAAATTATCTTCAGATCTATCAAGAAATAGCACGCAGTATTTGTATATCACACTGGAATCTACAGATCAATACGGAATCTATAGACTGTGAGGTATATAGAAGGCTGATGAAATATATTCCCTTGTCGCAGCACCGTGTATTACAGAGAGCACCAAAATGCACTGGCCAATATAGATATATTGATATCTAGGTAAAATTATCTTCAGATCTATCAAGAAATAGCACGCAGTATTTGTATATCACACTGGAATCTACAGATCAATACGGAATCTATAGACTGTGAGGTATATAGAAGGCTGATGTAATATATTCCCTTGTCGCAGCACCGTGTACTACAGAGAGCACTAAAATGCACTGGCCCATATAGATATATTGATATCTAGGTAAAATTATCTTCAGATCTATCAAGAAAGAGCACGCAGTATTTGTATATCACACTGGAATCTACAGATCAATACGGAATCTATAGACTGTGAGGTATATAGAAGGCTGATGTAATATATTCCCTTGTTGCAGCACAGTGTACTACAGAGAGCACTAAAATGCACTGGCCAATATAGATATATTGATATCTAGGTAAAATTATCTTCAGATCTATCAAGAAATAGCACGCAGTATTTGTATATTACACTGGAATCTACAGATCAATACGGAATCTATATACTGTGAGGTATATAGAAGGCTGATGTAATATATTCCCTAGTCGCAGCACCGTGTACTACAAAGAGCACTAAAATGCACTGGCCAATATAGATATATTGATATCTAGGTAAAATTATCTTCAGATCTATCAAGAAAGAGCACGCAGTATTTGTATATCACACTGGAATCTACAGATCAATACGGAATCTATAGACTGTGAGGTATATAGAAGGCTGATGTAATATATTCCCTTGTTGCAGCACAGTGTACTACAGAGAGCACTAAAATGCACTGGCCAATATAGATATATTGATATCTAGGTAAAATTATCTTCAGATCTATCAAGAAATAGCACGCAGTATTTGTATATTACACTGGAATCTACAGATCAATACGGAATCTATATACTGTGAGGTATATAGAAGGCTGATGTAATATATTCCCTAGTCGCAGCACCGTGTACTACAAAGAGCACTAAAATGCACTGGCCAATATAGATATATTGATATCTAGGTAAAATTATCTTCAGATCTATCAAGAAATAGCACGCAATATTTGTATATCACACTGGAATCTACAGATCAATATGGAATCTATAGACTGTGAGGTATATAGATGGCTGATGTAATATTCCCTTCTCTCAGCACAGTCATGCACAGGAATATATCTGTTAAGAGATGTATAGTTTGAGCTATGTGGATGGACAAGGTGTACCAGGCACAGCTCTGCACAGAATACAGGCTTACAGCATATACTGTATACTGTTCTTCAGAGAATAAATAGTCTTTAAAAAGACTGTTGGGGCTTCCTAACCTAACTCCTAACTCCTTGCTGCACACACTACACTAGCTAACACTGTCTCTTTCTTCTCCTTCCAAAAGCACAATGAGGCTGGTGCTGCAGGTCCCTACCTTATGTAAAGTAAGGTCACATGTTACTGCCAGCCAATCACTGCTGGGGAGGTATAGGGGCTGGTACATCACATCAGGCGTTCCCACAGCCTTCCCTTTCATGCTGATTGGCTGAAAAAAGTGGGCATTTCAAACGGGCAGTGACTCACGGATATTCACGAGTCCACGCTGCCTCGATATCACGAGCCGGGCCGAAGCGGGCAATATTCGTGCGAATCACGAATATTGCCGCTTCGATTCACTCATCACTAGTAAAAACGGATGCAACAGAAGGGGTTAAAGAAGGAAGAGCTGTCTATATCTGAATAGATGAAATAACTGATGCAACAGAAGGGGTTAAACAAGGAGGTATAGAAAAGGGAACATACACTACAGAGCCAAAGATTCACCCTGACGAAGAACAGCGTACTGTTCGAAAAGCGTAGGTCTTTTTGGCTCAGCACAGCGTCCGTAGTGCTAATAGGTGACGTCACCGAGCGTTCGTAGTGAGAACGCTAAGTTCCACAGAAAGACTTGATTGGATTGGCGCCACCGGCCGGGGCACGCTCCAAAGAACTTTAAAAAGAACTTATAGAGGACCTCCACATACCTACCTGAACCCTGTAAAAGCGGCCAATATAAACAGCACCCTTTATGGATACAGAAGAAGCAAGGTAATAACAGTGGTTAATTACTTTTATTGCGAAAGAAGTGCGTATTAGAAGCGTGCTGTGCTGCAATAGGTGTCAGTGTAAGAGAGTGTTGGTACAAGTTGCGCGGTTTATATACAGTATTATAAGTTATATTACACAGTTTATTCACCCCAATATGGGAATCAAGGCCTAATGGAATTGCTTATTTATGAAATAAGTTGGACACCTCAATAACAGTTATATTACATTGTTTATTCACCCCAGTGTGAGAATCAAGGCCTAATGTAATTGTTTATCTATGAAACAAGGTACACACCCCAATAACAGATATATTACATAGGTTATTCACCCCAGTATGAGAATGAAGGCATAATAGAACTGCTTATCTATTATGCAAGGTAGGCACCTCACTAACAGTTATATTACACAGGTTATTCACCTGAAAAGGAGTATCAAGGCCTAATGGAATTGCTTATTGGTGAAATTAGGTGGACACCTCAATATGTTATATTACACAGCTTATTTGCCCCAATATGAGAATCATTGCATAATGGAATTACTTATTTATTAAATCAGATGGGCACCCTAATAACAGTTATATTACACAGGGTATTCACCCCAATATGATAATTAAGGTCTAATGGAATAGTTTATCTATGAAATAAGGTGGACACCCCAATAACAGTTATATTACACTGCTTATTCACTCCAATATGAGAATCAAGGCCTAATGGAATTCTCTATCTATATAACAAGGTAGACATCCCAATAACAGTTACATTACACAGCTTATTCACCCCAATTTGAGAATCAAGGCATAATAAAATTGCTTATCTATCACACAAGGTGGACACTGTTTATATAGATATCTCTATGCTCTACACAAGGGATGGATGCAAACTGCACTACCTCCTTTGGATCCCTTCAGCTTACTGAGCCTGCACTGTGCTTCAGTCTCCGAATGCTCTCCCTATGCCCTCCCAAAAGTGTCTGAAAAATCTCCCTATGATCTCCCTACACTGTCCCTCTCCCAGATTATACTATTAAAATATTTGTAAAACACTTTCCCTAGCACTTGTCACATCTCTCCCTATGCACAGTTTACTGTAACATGGTGGAGACTAAGCAGGATGAGGCTTTTTATAGGGCTGTGACATAGGGCTGGCTATCTGCTGATTGGCTGACAGCATGGCATTGTGCGTGATCCCGCCTTCCCAGTCTTTTTACTTTCAGTTTGTAACATCTACCAAAAAAATGTGATTTCTTAACAGGAAGTGCAAGGAAATTCTGATTCGTGGCGAATCAAATTTTTCCTGAAATTCAGATCGAATTCCTCTTTGTTAACTTTGATTCGCTTTGATTTCCATAGGTACCGGAATATGTCTGCATATCTCTGCCAATAAGCAAGAGGATGTGCAGATATGGTTCTCATAATGGAGATTGCCTGCTCCTTTACATAATTTTAATGCACACAATCACATCCCTGGGGAATGAATCTGGTAAAGAGTGGGGCTTTGGAACCATGTGAGTTCTGTCAATTGTAAGCTTCCTGAGCCAAAGAGAAGGGACGAGTTGTTTACATACAGCTCCTGGAAAACAGCTCCTAAGTGGCCAACCGAAAGTGAGAGTAAAAACAGCTTTCACTCCTGACTTGATTTCTAACAGCTATATCTTCTGATATAGTGGATATTTCTAGTGGCTACCAATCCCAAGATATGAGCAACTAAAGCAGCCCTCCCCTCTTCAGTCTGGTTTGCTTTGGGCACTTGCAGCAGCAGAGCTGGGCACTTGGGAGCTGTTTTCCAGCAGAATAAAAGTGTTTTTCCTGGACATGGACTACAGACACAAAGTGCACACAGGTATGTTTGGGATGTGTATGCAATCTTCTGTGGGGCAGTGCTCTTAGTTATATTGGTGAAAAACAGGTGACAGACTCCCTTTAAAACAGTATGGGCATCCATAGTGTTATCGTGTGCTGGGGCATATTCTGCCAACCTAGTTTCAATATGTATAGTTCTGTTTCCCAGGTCAATATTATTTTGCAGCTGATAAGCGACTTTTTGAATATGTGAACTGAAGGACTTGTTCAGAGAGAGGGGCATTTATTTCAAGAAGTTATTTATGACAGGATTATCAGAAGAAGCGGTACTAGCTAATCTGCACCTCCTCCTTGCATAGCAATGCTGACATAGGTTTTAACAGCGTATTATTAAGTACCACTGCACTCTCTGAAGTCTCTATGCGACTCTCCCCATAGCACCGACCTGTCATCCCATGAGACCCATCTCATTCTGTCATTGCACTCCCTCCTAGCAAGCCTTGCAGCTGGTCTGTGGGGACTTACCTGGAAGAGAGGACAGAACATTATCAAGTTCAGAGGCATACCACAAAGTATCTTACCAGCTGACCTTTCCTGTTCTCTACATCAGTTTCTCTACATACAGTAACTGATAAGACACATTAGTTACTCAAAGGAAAAAAATACAATACAACAGCACTCTGCAAACCAAATAAAGTACAAAAACGCATAGTAATAGAAAATATTCTGATGCTAATGCTACGTTTGTTTAGTAAATTTGAGATTCTTGGCAAATATATTTTGGACAAAATTATTTGGGCCCGTCTGCCAAACGTCAAGGCGATCTCAGTAAGACGGGAACCTAACACTAAATGCTACCTGTTACGTATGTGCCATAGCAGCCATTATAAAATTCAGGGAGTGCAGGTTCCACATGCTTGCTGGGTCCACTCTGCTTTTTATCATATTTGGTGCCAGAATGGCCTCCATTAAATCATTACTACATTAGTTACTGTATGTAAACAACTGGTCCCTTCTCTTAGGCCCAGGGAGCTTACAATTGACAGAGCTCACAGGATTCCAAAGCCCCACTCTTTACCAGATTCATTCCCCAGGAATGTGATTGTGTGCATTAAAATTATGTAAAGGAGCAGGCAATATCCATTACCAGAACCATTTCTGCACATCCCCTTATATATTTGTCCATCACCACAATTCAGCAAAGGTGGAGATATGCAGGCATAACCAGGTACCTGTGGAAATTTCTAGAGTTGAGTGAATAAAAGTAAATGAAATGGAATTTGATCCGAATTTCAAGAAAAATTTCATTTGCCACAAATTCAAATTTCCTCGCCCTCCACACTCTTTGTCACACTTAAAGGGAACCTGTCATCTCCGAAACACCCCCTGAACTAGAGTAAGCGTTGTATAGTGTAAGTGACGTTGAGTCCGGTTATGTAATTTTTATCTTCATACTCACTTCCATTCTGACGCTGTGCTCCCACAAACCGGCAGTAAAATGCACTCACTGGACTCCAGTGCTCACTCACATAACGGAGAGGACTCAAAGAAGAGTCCTCTCAATGCATTTTACTGCTGGTTTGTGGGAGCACAGCATCAGAATGGAAGTGAGTATGAAGATAAAACTTACATATTCGGATTCAGCATCATTTACACTATACATCGCTTACTCTAGTTCAGGGGGTGTTTTGGAGATGACAGGTTCACTTTAAGCCTCATTCACACGTCAGTGTTTTGATCAGTAATTTCCATCAGTGATTTTGAGCCAAAACCAGGTGCGTCTCTGAACACAGAACAGAAGTAGATCTTTTCTTTATATCTTATGTCTCTGGAGGCTTCACAGCTGCGTTTGGCTCACAATCACTGAGGGAAAGTATTGACCAAAACATTGACGTGTGAATGAGACATTACCTTGTATCTACAGTTGAGCGAATTAAGTATTATTCCGAAGTTTTGAACAAAGTGAGTTCGGATTAAGCATCTGAAGCTTGCTTCGCTCAATTCTACTTGTATCGTGACTTGATACTCCTACATTGATCATGCATTATGTGATTTGCCAATACATGACTCCAGCTAATGTGTTTTGTTACGCAATTCAGTTTTGATCTTTCATTCTTTAACTGTGATATCTATCATATTGCTTTTTGACCTCATGTGTGCCACTAGAGATGAGCGAATCGAAGCTGACTAAGTGGAATTCAATCTGAACTTCAGGAATTATTCGATTCACAACGAATCCGAATTTCCTGACGATTCGTGGAAACGAATCGCTATTTTTTCACTAAAATGGTGGCTGCACATGTTTGGACATGGAGCAAGGAGCATAAGGGAAGGAGGGATCATCCACAATGCCATGCATTCAGCCAATCAGCAGCCAGCCCTGTGATGTCACAGTCCTATAAGTACCCTCAGCCATTTTGGATTCTCTCATTCTCCAGTGAACTTAGTGCAGGGAAAGATGTTTGCAGGTGCTAGGGATAGTGGTAGAAAACCTCATCGTACATATTGCTGAATAGAAGTATAGGGAAAGGATAGGTAGGAAAGTATTGAAGCAGAACAGGGTTCAATAGGGGTGCTTAGAGACAGTGTGAGATACAGTGCCTTGCGAAAGTATTCGG
>ONZH01029706.1:0-37500 GCA_900303285.1 Rhinella marina | reverse complement strand
TACATTAGCGGAGATTGTTATACTCCACCGCAGTTTGTTGTATTTACCAATCACTCTGCTGATATACCCCGTCCCCTACTACTACTGGCCGGGGCAGCCATGAAAAGCTGATACATAATTTTCACTGCCTATGTTACAAGGCAGAATGTACAGGCTTGTTGTCCAAACAAGCCAAGCCTTTTTCTTTTACTGTAAATTGTAATCAGTGAACCAGAGTGTGCGTAATTTATTAATACTTCGGCCGCCAGACACCGCTGTGTTCATTAATACGGGAAAATGGCCGTGAGACAATTTTTTAAGCCTTCGGCCTAAACTTGCATCCCTGTCTTCTTCACACTATGTCAGGAAGGTGTTGAAGGGTTAACAAAACACAGGTTTTACAAGAATATTTTAGTAATAAATAATAACTTTTTACAAATAATAAATAATATAATAAACAAACAAAAAAAAAGGTTACGCCGGCCTTTGCCCACGTCTGGCCATCATCTCCTGCTGCTCTTGGTGCTCCAGCTGCAGGCCGCGAATAACCCGGGAGGCAGGATGGAGCCTGGTCCAGAAGCGGCATAAGGCTGCCTCCACTTCAAAGTCAGTGGGGATATCTGTAGGGGTGGAAACAGTAATATAATTAGTATGATCGAGTAAAAGTGGTTTTCCCACGAAAAGAAATCTAAAATTTAAAACCAGAACCTGGATCAGAATACGTTAGCAATTGCATGTCATTATATATTTGGTATATCTACTGGAACGAGTTATTCAGTGAGTATTGAGCCTTCTTTTTTTCTTTGAACTGCTCACTGAGAAGGCCACACATGGTCAGTTTAGGATTTGTACTTACTGGACACCCATACTGCGTGGTCTTCCCATGGTCCAGGGGAAAACTGCTCCCTGACGGTTGGAACTACAAAAGATAAAACATAAATTTAGCTTATATTTTGATGACAGAAGGTCCACCCATTACACTTTTTATTTTACCTACCGTCTACCTCTGGAAGTTGGGCTGGTGGAGTTGGAGGGGTAGGTGGGGTCCTCTCTCGCTGGGGTGTAGGAGGGTGAGAGGCGCTCCTCTGTGGTGCAGCAGCTGTCAAAAATCATTAAATAATGGCATTACATTCAACTCTAATGAACAGTTGTAACTTCTGATGTTGATACATGTGAATAGTTTGGGGCTGGATGATCCCATTCCTAACCACTTGTGCTCTTATATCACTGAAGCCGCACTCCCACGTCACTTGGATTTAAAATAAATTAAATATGTTTACACTTACTAGAAGCTGAAGGTACTGTAAGAGCTGTCTGGGCATGACGCTAGCGGTGTCGGTGACCCTGGCGACGCCGTCGTTGGTCTGGAACATAAATCCGTACACAATTGTTAAATGATGACTCTTTTTAATACAAACACTATACTACTATGAAGATATTATGGGTGAGAGAGGGGCCATATCATATCCATTTTTTTCTTCTAAATAGGAATTTATCACGATAGATATCGTTATCGTCACAATAAATTTCTTAATATCGTTAACACGGTGCGGTGGAAATACTTTTGATATCGCCCACTGACATTAGCTGCAGCATGAGCATGTCTTTGAGTCTGTGTGTAGGAGGAGGAAGCGCTAACTATGAAGGGGCATAAATATAAGGGTACTTTCTTTCACACTAGTGCATTTGCCTGACACAAACGGGAGAACGGCCGGCACTATTAACAATAATGGGGGACGGCGCTGATCCGGCCGCTATTCTGCAATAACACCTGGAATTGTCAGGACAAATACTGCAGAACAGCCTGCAGGATCACCACCAAATATGTGAAAGTAGCCTAAGGCAAATTACTGTGAAGGGGCACGTATCTGAGAATACCTTCACTTGTTTGGGTCGAGTTAGAGGCGTGGCATAGCATGAAAGAAAATTACTGCAGCGCACTACACACGCCCACGTTGTCCTTCTATACTTTTTTCATTATTGGCATTCACTGCTGGTATATATACAATACAGTACACTAATTTTTTTACATGTTTTTACTTTTCAAATATATTAGTTAACTTACTCACCCTGCCGTATCTCTGCACGGATCTCAGTAAGTTGCTCTGGGCATTTAAACTTCAGATTGGACCATTTCCGCTGGATCTGGCCTGGGGTCCGCACAGTGTTGAAACGATGGCGCAAGCCTTGGATCACCTGCTGGACCAACTCCTTTTTATGCTGGTTCGGGTGGCGCTGTGTGCCATCGTAATCCTGCCGGTCCATCAGCTGGATCATGTATTTCAGCTCTGCAGAGCTAAATGATGAGGATCGCCTGTATGCCATTTTCAAAAATTCGCTCTGCCTCTGAGGAGTGCACGCCGCGGCCCGGCGTCGTGCGTGCCTGCGTATTAAGTAAATGCTAGACAATAGTATGCTGAGGATTCGTACGCAATTTTATGCTCATGCGTACGTGTTCAAAGAAGTTGCGTACCTTTTAAAACTGAACGTTCGTTATTAGTGCGCGAATGTTCGCTAAGCACCACATAACATACGTATATTTTGTACACAGATTCAACGAATATATTCGTCGAATATATGAATCTTATGAAAAGTTAGACGAATGTTCGGCGAATAAAATTTTGTATGATTCTCTCATCTCTAGTAAGGACCTCAAAGTGACTTCAAAACTGAATTGGTCCTTGAAAAAGTTGGTTTACAAATTTGATAGAGAATTTGAAAAATTGCTTCTTAAATTCTAAGCCTTCTAACGTCCTAAAAAAATAAAATGTAATTTTCAAAATGATGCCAACATAAAGTAGACATATAGGGAATCTTACGTAAAAACTATTTAATGAGGTATCCCTATCCGCCTGTAAGGCGTAGAAATTCAAATTTAGAAAATTAAATTTTTTTTCCAAATTTTCTGTAAATTTGGGATTTTTTTATAATATAAAGGTAAAACTTATCAACCCAAATTTACCCCTAACATCAAGTACGAGATGTCACAAGAAAACAAACATTCTCAGAATATCTTTGATAAATCATTCCAAAGTTATTAACACACAGTGACAAATGTCAGATTTGCAAAATTAAAACTGGTCACGAAGGTTAAAAATGGCGTGGTCTTGAAAGGGTTAAGGTGAAAAATGGCAAGGTCCTTAAGGGGTTAACTAGCATTAAAAATGATTAGTTATTCTATTATATGACAAATTAAGATCGATGCATAACTGTCAGAATTGGTGTTTTGCTCTCTTGGCAAAACGCAAAGCAAGGCAACAAATGAAAGTCTATCACTTCATATACACAAAACTACTGCAATAATACATGGGGGCAGACTTGTGAAATTGTCTTAAAGAAACTGTGGACAACAGCAAAGCTTTCATTTTATAAAAAGAATATTAAGCCCTTCACAACCAGCGGCGTACTAATGTTTCATACAGCAGACACCCGTGGCTCATGTCCGCGACTGGCGATAAAAACACTTCAGAAGTGGTGGTCAATCCTGACCATGGCATCTGAGTGTGCGCAAACACAGAAGCGCACGCTTCCGGGTATGCTCTGGCTCTCTCTGGAGGCGATCAGAGGAGCTGGAGCTTCTACGAGGCAGCCCCTATCATAGAGAATGACAGGAGGCTGCTGCATAGCGTTTCCTATGGAGCCCCTATCTGTACCTGGACTCCATAGGAAAATAACTAATTTCTCAAGGACTCCAATGCATTATGAGAATAGCAATCTAATGACTGCTTGTTACAGTTACCTGGGAACTATGAAAAAAAAAAGTTTTAATTTTTTTTAAATATAAAAATTCAAGTTACCCCCCCTTTCACCAAAATAAATATAAAAAAAACACAAACAAAAAAACAAACAGCATGGGTATTGTCACATGCCAAAACACCCATACTCTAAAAATACAAAAATATTTTACCCATATTGCAAATGACGAAACGGAAAAAAGTCAAAATGAGCGATTCATAACTTTTGGTCTCTTTTCCCGACAAAAAAATTAAATAAAAAGTGATAAAGTCGTACACAACCCAGAATGGTATGGAATGGTTTATCAGTATCAGACTACATGAAAAACTATAAAATTCGCAGTGACCTGTAGAATGAAGGTAAATGGTCAGTTTTATCGCACAGAGAATGTTAAATAAAAATAAACTGTAAAACTGTGCCAGAATTGCTTTTTTTTTCCATTTCCACCTGACTTTTTTACCTGCTTCCCAATACATCATATGCAATATTACATGGTGGCACTGGAAAGTACAACTTGTCCCGCAAAAAACAAGCCCTCTATGTGAAGGAAAAGATATAAAAGTTATGGCTCTGGAAAGGCAGGGCGCGCAAAACAGAAAAACCTCCGGGGCAGAATGGGTTAAATGAAACTGTGCGGTAAATGGTTGCTATAGGGATAGTGCTTCTTTTAGAGATACACATGCATATCAATATCACTACTTTTTCATATTTTGCTGATATGCAGCAGATTTGCCACTGCAGAATTGTGAGCAGAAAATCTGCAGGGTATTACAGTGGCAGGAAAGTAGAAAAATTTATTTTAAGGGGCAATAAAGTCAGAATACACACACAACCCCCCCCCCCCCCCTCAATCAAAACATAACCTAATATCTGTATGTGTCTGTTATTTGCTCATTTCACTAGAAATCACAATTAAAGACCATAAAAAATACAACAGAAAAGTAGGGCATTCTGTAAGGTGGCGGTCATTTCCATCATTTGATGGACATGCTTCCTTTATTATTTTAATTTTTCTACTTTTGTAATGCATTTTTTGTTATTTTTGTGTCATTACATTTTTTGCAATTCCTAAAAAAATAAAATAAAATTATACTTATGTCATTATCCTCTTAAAAATCCATGTAATATACTGTAATATATAGAGATGCATCTGTAGATAACAGTACTTCTGAATAAGTCATTAGTATCTGATAGGTGGGATTCCGACACCCAGGAACCCTGCTTATCAGCTGCAGCGCTCCGGCCTTCTCACAGCTTTTCCTAGGCCATGTGACATCATGTTTATCAGTCACATTACCTAGGCCATTGAACTGAATGGGGATGAGCTCAGATACCAGGTACAGGCGCTACTGAACAGAGAGAAGGCTGAGGCACTAGTACGAGCATTGGTGTCTTCTCAAACAGCTAATCAGCATGGGTCAGGAGAGTCAGACCCTCACCAATCAGTTGCTGGTGACCTATCCGGAGAATATGTCATCAGTTAAAAAATTCTAGAAAACCACCTTTAAGTTCAAGACCTGCACTGACAATATAAAAGTGGAGACAGAAAAAAAGTTAAATATACTCCATACATGAGTCCATATACAGAGTCAGGGCAACAACTCCTAAAGTGGTGCAGACATTTGAAAATGGTGAGTTTTTTTTGTTTTTTAATTTCCCACAAAGTACCCACCATTGCGGTTATTGGCTCATAGGGTGGACAACTCCTATAATAAATCTCATCCAAACGCTGCAGAAAAAAATATCTGCAGTGGAAATAAAGCTGCAAAATCTGCAGCAGATTTTTTCCACTGAACTCATGTCCCATGTAAATGTACCAAAAAATAAAGTAAAAAATTCTATAATTTAGACAGTAGAACTGACATTTTTGTCTCATTTAATTTGTTTAAATATTGTACTCTTTAAATTCCAATTTTTTAACCAATGAGTAAAAGAAAAGCTGGGCAGACACTTCAGTTTGCTCTCGAACCCCCCCCAATACACACATGCTCAGCCAAGTGTGCATATACTGTATGTTCTCAATAGGCAGAAGGGAGTAAGCCTTTCCTACTGCATCCTAGTATCACTGGTGACGCTAGGGAGGCTGGTCCCCCCCCGTCCCCGGAGCGGGGAACGAGGCAAGTATAATCACCGTGAGGAACCCAGTACATGAAGAGGGGTGGGGGGGGGTATTATATAGTCTTGAATAACCCCTTAAAACAATTTGGAATATGTTCAGCCCAGTGTTTGTCGTGTACTCAAGGTCAGAGAAAGACATACCTCATCCATATAAGGTTTTACTAGCACTTGGCCAATAAGTGCTTCCGCATCCTTTGTTTTGTCAATTGTGGCATATGTTCTCAAGCAGTGACGAATTATATCAACATTAGAGGTCTGAAGGCCTTCCAACAGGAGACCTTCTAGGGAGCGCTGTAACATAGCGGTGATGCCAGCAATACGCTTTAAGAAAGGAAGGGAAACAAAAGAATACGTTAGGTAAAGAACAGCAAGTTGTAAAGAATTTGTATTTTATGGCAGATCATATTGACTGTCAAAATATTCAAATTCCAAATAAATTGTCAGTCACTTAAAGGGCATCTGTCAGCAGATTTGTACATATGAAACTGGATGATCTGTTACCTGTTGTTGTTGTTACCTGTCAACCTTCCTCCCTCCACTGGGAACTATAGAAGGTCACTACCCACAAAAAATAAAGAATTATATCCAAAAAAAACCCTTGTTGGGGAGATTTCCATCAAATGCATATGTATTTTGAATATGGAAGGAGGATTTGCAGTTCCAAGACATGACAGCATATGTAATGGGAGAATTAGTTAAAGAAAAAACGCATCTTTTTTGAAAAACGCAAGATGGCGGAAAAAAACGCAAAAGAAACGCAATATCAGTGTATGTTACCATTCAATGATATAATAATTGTCTGGGTACTGCAAAGTAGATAAAACATAAGGATTCACTGATTTGATTTTGTAGTGTGTTGTATATATATGTTTTTATAAATTTTATAATTAACATGATATAATATAGTGACTGGGAAATCCGGTCCCGATTTTGTGGCATTTTCAGGAGTGGATAAAAGGAAGGTGGAATGGGGGATTGATATGGCTAATGAGGAAGGTACAAGAGGTACCGAAACGCGTCTAGCGTAAACATAATCAATCCACCCCTGAATGCCTAAAGAAAAATGTTATAGAAAGATTACCTTCTCAACTAAAACACACGGAGGTTCTATGGATTTCCTCACTAGGAACTGGATTTGAGCCGGAACCTTTGCGGTTGGAAAAAGAAATCGGCCGGACAGTCTTACTGGTAGGAGCAGCAGAATCCCGTGTACTGCGAGATTTGAATATCGTACATTGAGACGCCAGCGGTATTACGGAGTGGAGAAAAGCGACGGGTAAGTGCACAACCTGTTTACCCCGTGGAAAGAGCCTAAGATCTCCTGAGTACACCACCAGTAAGTGACTGTTATCGAACGTTGATATATATTATTACCGGAGGAATAGAGAAATGGCAGATTGACAAGGAAAATATTATAACGGAACATTTGAGCCATAATATTTTAGATATATATGTCTCCTGAATAACACCTGGAAGGACTTTTGGAATATATCACGTGGAGTAACAACGATTGTATTGATAAAAGAAGGCATATGAGAGATATTAGCTATATAGCAGAGATAAATGTATATCTGACCATGATTTATTTGGGAGGCATTTTTATATAATAATTATAGGAAATACTATGTGATGTATATATATGAAGTTATTTTATTGTGTTTTTTAACTATATAGGGAGCTCTACCTTTTTAAATTGTGTGAAATAAAATTTTCCAGCATCATTCCAGCAAAAGTGAGTGCCTATCTATATTAGCTTTATTATTTTTCCCTGTATGCAGGCGTGGTGGGTAGCCTGAGATAGAGCACCACTCATTATCCCTATTGTACATTGAGAGTTATCAGATCGAGAATTGTTTATAAACAAAAGAATACGTTAGGTAAAGAACAGCAAGTTGTAAAGAATTTGTATTTTATGGCAGATCATATTGACTGTCAAAATATTCAAATTCCAAATAAATTGTCAGTCACTTAAAGGGCATCTGTCAGCAGATTTGTACATATGAAACTGGATGATCTGTTACATGTGCACTTGGCAGCTGAAGGCGTCTGTGTTGGTCCCATGTTCATATGTGCCCACACTGCTGAAAACAATTATGTTTTTAATATAAGCAAATGTTACTCTAGGAGCAAAGGGCTCAGCTATCTCTGCAATGGCCCCATTGCTCCTAGAGGCTGATTTGCATATATTAAAACATAATTTTTCTCAGCAAAACAGGCACATATGAACATGGGACCAACACAGATGCCTTAAGGTGCCAAGCGCACATGCAGCAGGTCAGCCACTTTCATAACTACAAATCTGCTGAAAGAAGCATTTTAACACATTTACTTGGGGACACAACTTACTAACAATGCCTTTAATTGTTTTTTTTTTGTTTTTGTTTAAACATAGTTTTATTAGAATACCATTATCAGTTACAGAAAAAGTTTCAAGTACTGAGATAATTATGGTATCAATTTACATTGTTTACATAACAGCAAAAGAAGACAAAAATAAAGTTATTGAACATAACTAGAGGGGTGGATCATATCAAATAGAAGCACAGTGCAATCTACATCATGGCAGTCTGCGCAATGTAACAGACATACAAGTAAAGCTATTATACAGATCTGATTCACAAGGTCAAGCAAAGCAGAATTTCAATAAAGTCAGGTCACATTTACATAATTGCTTATAAAAAATGGACGTAGTCCATAGGAACCATCTAGAATGAAATTTACATAGTAACAGTTTATAAGGCCAAAAAAAGACATCTGTCCATCGATTTCGGCCTGTTTTCCTACAAGTTGATCCAGAGGAAGGAAAAAAAAAAACCTGTGAGGTAAAAGCCAATTTTCCCCACTTTAGGGAAAAAAAAATCCTTCCCGACTCCAATCAGGCAATCAGAATTACTCCCTGGATCAACGACCCATCTCTAGTAACTATAACCTGTAATATTATTACCCTCCAGAAATACATCCAGGCCCCTCTTGAACTCTTTTAGTGAACTTACCATCACCACCTCCTCAGGCAGAGAGTTCCATAGTCTCACTGCTCTTACCGTAAAGAATCCTCTTCTATGTTTGTGTACAAACCTTCTTTCCTCCAGATGCAGAGGATGTCCCCTCGTCACAGTCCTGGGGATAAATAGATCATGGGAGAGATCTCTGTACTGACCTCTGATATATTTATACATAGTTATTAGATCTCCCCTCAATCGTCTTTTTTCTAAAGTGTATAAGCCTAATTTTGATAATCTTTCTTTACTTTAGTTGCCCTCCTCTGAACCCTCTCCAGCTCTGCTATGTCTGACTTATTCACAGGAGCCCAGAACTGTACACAGTACTCCATGTGTGGTCTGACTAGTGATTTGTAAAGTGGCAGGACTATGTTCTCATCACGGGCATCTATGCCTCTTTTGATGCAACCCATTATCTTATTGGCCACCAAAGGAGGCAATATGGAGAATCACAATACATTAGTAAGTGCCTTGTGTTAACTTTGTCTACATGATAAATGCCATTTGCTGATGTGCGACAACCCCTTTAAGGGGTGCAGATGTCATATACACCACAAATGTATACATGAAAAAGAGTTTGTGCTGAAATAAAGGCCATGAAATATTCAGCCATCATCCACAAACGTATCAAAAATGCATTTTGTACATGGCAAACAGCTGGTGTATAAAAAGGTGTATAAAAATAAAAAAACTATATAACCCACAACCACTTTCATGCAACTTTGCAACAAAGAAGGATTAGCAAAAATTGGACAAAAATTCTAAATGCATTCTCTAGCAGAGACCTTATGCAAATAAAATATGGTCTGCAAACACTATAAGATGTGAGGATTTCATACATGCTAAACCAAAATTTTGCATGGGCATAAGTATTCACACCTTTGGTATAACACTTGAAATTTAGCTCTGGGGGCCTCCCATTTCACTTCATCATCTTTGAGGTGATTCTACAGCTTGACTGGTTCCAACTGCGCTACTGTAATTCAGTTGGTTGGGCGTGGTTTACAAAGACAAATCCCTGTCTAAACAAGGTCTCACAGCTGACAATGCAAATCAGAACTAATAGGAAACCATCAGGAGAAATAAAACACCTGTAAAGCTCGCAGACAGGATTGTGAGGCACAGATCTGGACAAGGGTAAAATAAAAAAATTGCTGCACTGAAAGTTCCCAAGAACACAAGGGCCTCCCATAATTCTTTAATGGAAGAAGTGGGGAACAAGCAGAACTCATTATACAGCCTTGGTAAGCTCCAAAGATCCTATATGTATGTAGTGGGAGAAACTTCCAGGTAAACCATCACTGCAGCACTCCAGTAATCTGAGCAGAGGGTTCAGAAAGAAGCGTCTCACCAGTAAAAGGCAACTAAAAGTCCACCTGGAGTTTATAATAAAGCACCTGAAGGACCCTCAGACTGTGAGAAACAAGATTCTCTGGTTTGATTAAAACAAGGCTGACCTTGTCTTTTCTGGAGTATATCAGGCACTGCCCATAACTTGCCCAATAAAATATCTACGATGAAGCATGGTGGTGGCAGCATCATGCTGTAGGGGTGTTTTTTCAACCGCTAGGACAGGAAGGCTAACCAGGGTTGAATGAAAGCTTAATGGAGCAAAGTACAGAGATATTCTTAACTAAAACCTGGTCAAGACTGCTCTGGACCTCAGACTGGGTCAAATGTTCACCTTCCAACATAGGAGTGGCTTAAGGACAACTCTGTAAGTGTCCTTGAGTGGTCCAGCCAAAGCCCTAACTTGAACCCTATCGAACATCTCTCGAGAAACCTGAAAATGGCTGTCCACCAATGGTCCTCATCCAATAAGAGAACTTGAGAGGATCTGCAGAGAAGGATGTCAGAAAATCCCGATATTCAGGTGTGCAAACCTTGTGGCATCATACACTAGAACAGTATTCCCCAACTCCAGTCCTCAGGGTCCACCTAACAGTCATGCTTTGAGAATATCCCACAGAATGAATACTTGTGTTAAGTCCTGATGCACTGACGCTAATTATATCACCTGCTGAATACTAAGGAAATCCGGAAAAATATTAGGTGGGCCCTGAGGACTGGAGTTGAGGAACACTGCTCTAGAAGACTGGAGGCTGCAATCTCTGCCAAAGATGCTTCAACTAAGTACTGAGTAGAGGGTCTGAATATTTATGTCAATGCAATATTTCAGTTTTTCTGTTTCAATAAACAAAAATTTGAACATTCAGTTTTCACATTATTCACATCAGGTACCTGATGAAGGGGGCTTGAGTACCCCCAAAACACATTGTAATACCAGTTTTAAACTCAAAAAATAAAAGAAGAATATTTTATTCAACTATATCAGCTCCAATGGCTTTGGATTAATTGCGCCTGTACTAGGAATTATTTTCTTCCCATTCATTTCCATGGGGCTCAGCGCCCCCCACACCATGTGACCGATGAACGTGTCATCACTTGACCTAGGGAAAAGTGAGAGAAGGCCGCGGTGCTACTGTGAACACCGGGGTCTTCTCTGATTGGCAAGGCTTCCGTCTGTCAGACCCCCACTGATCAGATAGTGATGACCTATCCAGAGGATAGTTCATTAGTATAAAAAGCTCAAAAAAAACCTGGAGGTAGTCCGTGAGCAAAAATGTATTTTTCAAACCGATCAACATCGTTTCCATCTATACCAGATTACTCTCTAGTGATAATAGTCATAGCCATTACTGTAGCAAGTAACAAATATCGCTAGAAAAGCAATCTGCATATTTCACTCTATAGACGGTGTATGGACAAGGAAAGGATGGTGTGAATTGTAAACTTTATTAATTCTTGAGTGTTTGGCGCTGTGATGCAGACGCCAGTAAACACCTGGATCTAGGCGTCAATAAATAGCTTAATTAAGAGTGATTAGATGAACAAGCCCTCAACTTCATATTAATTTTCTGGGATAGAAGAAAAAAAAAAAGCACATGACAATCAGAGAGCGAGCATGACTACACAGGCTCCACTTCGGCTTCTTCTGGGGTATGTTTGGTGTGCACACCCATTAAAGCAGTATTCCCATCACATACAATGGGGGCATATCGCCAGGATATGTCCCCATTGTCTGATAGCTGCGGGTCCCACCTACAAGGAGAACAGAGTGGGGAGTGCTGTGACTGGAAACCTATGTGGTTTGGAGAACTATTGATCCAAATGGAAAAACTGATACTCAACACAGATTTCACCTTTGGCTGTGTGGTACGGGCAATTCTTTTGTATGGTACGAGTAGGTTTAACTGCTAATTTGGTATGTTGAGCGATAAAATAAAAATTTGGTGACCCTATAGCTTTTGGACAGTGCTGATTTTACTAGCTCAATCCATAAGAATTAAGTGCTTGATTTTTCTATATTTTGAGATTTGTTTTTTTTTTACATATAATTATTACCATTCTAGCTCATTGCCATAATAGTACTTCAGTGCAAGTAGTTAGCGCTGAGAGGTGTACTATTACGCTGCTGCAATGGGGAGGGAGCAGAAGCTGTGCTTGTGTTATCACTTGCAAGTGCTAGCTGTATTATATGGCTGGCACTCTCTTCTAACAACTGAAATTTGAGACAACTCATTAATCTTTTCGATGTTCAGGCAAGGCTGACTGACATCTAAGAGGTTAGAGAGAGCTCTCTCATCCCACCCTGCGCAATGCAACCGCAGGGTGCTGAGAGGTTTCTACTGAAGCCAGAGATCTGACAATGGGCCCCAGGCTTACCATGGAGCTATGGCTATTAGACCACTTTGCTGTTTCTCGTTCCTAGGAAAGCTGGGTGACAACAACTATAAAATACCTATTGCTGACATTAAGAGACTTGTACTTCTGAAAGGCAATTGTGCTTGGTCTCTCGACTCTAGGTTTAACAGTCTTTCTTTTTGCTAGATTTCCACTTTCTGGTTTTTGGGTGTAATTTTAACAGCAAAAGTCATAAATCATAAAGAAAAGACTCGGGGTGGGAGGATGAGAGAGTTATCAAAACTGGTATAAAGGAAAACTGGCTTTGTTACACAATCAGAAGCCATCTTTTATTTACAGAGGTCCGTTGTTGTTCAGTTTCTCAATTGTTGTTCAGTTTCCCTTTACATCAGTTTTGATAACTCGCTCCATGACCTTTTTTCTCTTTTTGAAACACCTGGTTTTGTCTTCAAAAACTGTATCACTGTGTATATATGAGAGAAGGACTAAATCTCACCTTGTCAGGGTCTAGGATATAATTATCTAAACCATTCAAGTGAACAGTAACTCCTGAAGGCACGTTTCTGCTTTTTGTACCATGGAAGAAAGTTGTCTGTCAGAAACTCTATATACTTTGCAGAGGTCATTTTCACACCTTCAGGAACCCTAAAGGGGCCTACCAGCTCTCTCCCCATGATTCCGGCCCAAAACAGGACTCCTTCACCTCCTTTGCAGACGTTGCATCCTTGTTGGGACACGGTGGCCATCCACCAATCATCCACTACTCCATCCATCTGGACCATCCAGGGTTGCACGACACTCATCAGTAAACAAGACTGTTTGAAATGTATGTCTGGGCCCACCGCAACAGTTTCTGCTTGTGAGCACTGGTTAGGGGTGGCCGAATAGTAGGTTTATGCACCAAAGCAAGCCTTTGAAGGATCCTACATCTTGAGGTTCGAGGGACTCCAGAGGCACCAGCAGCTTCAAATATCTGTTTGCTGGTTTGTAATGGCTTTTTATCAGCTCTCTTAATCCAAAGAACTTGCCTGGCAGAAACCTTCCTCATTCTGCCTTTATCAGCACGAACACGACTGTGCTCTGAATCAGCAGGGCCGGATTAAAGGGAGGGCATCCGGGGCGAGAGCCCCGGGACCCACCACCGGCTGCAAAGCGGCGCTCAGGGTTGTCAACCGTAGATTCAGTGGCGGTCATACCGCCCAGGTCCGGAGGGGGGCCCTTCTTGCCGGTGGCAGGGGAGAGACGAGCGCTTCAATTGTGGAAGCACTCATCTCTATATTCATCTGTATCGCCATCCTTAGGACGGCGATACAGACGGATTCTGCGGGGCAAGGGAGTCTATCAGAGGCCAGCACAGGCGGCGCGATGACGTCATCGCTCCGTCTGAGCCGTACAGCGCGGGACACAGGCCGGAAGAGGCCTGCATCGCTTCGCTGAAGGAGGCAAGTATTTTTTTCATTTAAGCTTTAATCTGGCACACAGTGGGGGCACTATGGGGGAGGAGCACAGTGGGGGCACTATGGAGGAGGAGGAGCACAGTGGAGGGCACTATGGAGGAGGAGCACAGTGGAGGGCACTATGGAGGAGGAGCACAGTGGAGGGCACTATGGAGGAGGAGCACAGTGGAGGGCACTATGGAGGAGGAGCACAGTGGAGGGCACTATGGAGGAGGAGCACAGTGGAGGGCACTATGGAGGAGGAGCACAATTGGGGCACTATGGAGGTGGAGCACTGTGGAGGGCCACTATGGAGGAGGAGCACAATTGGGGCACTATGGAGGAGGAGCACAATGGGGGGCACTATGGCGTAGGAGCACAATTGGGGCACTATGGGGACCACTATGGAGGAGGTGCACTATGGGGGCACTATGGAGGTGGAGCACTATGGAGGGCACTAAGGAAGTGGAGCACTATGGAGGGCACTATGGAGGTGGAGCACTATGGAGGGCACTATGGAGGAGGTGCACAATGGGGGCACTATGGAGGAGGTGCACAATGGGGGCACTATGGAGGAGGAGCACAATGGGGGCACTATGGAGGAGCACAATGGGGGCACTATGGAGGAGGAGCACAATGGGGACACTATCTAGGAGGAGCACTATATATATAGCCACTATGGGGGCCCTATTATACATACTGGCTCACATGGGGGGCACTATGGAGGAGGAGGACCACTATGGGGGGAACTATGGAGGAGCACTATGGGGGCCACTATGGAGGAGAAGCACAATGGGGGTACTATGGAAGTGGAGCAGTATGGAGGGCACTATGGAGGAGGAGAACAATTGGGGCACTATGGAGGAGGAGCACAATGGGGGCACTATGGAGGAGGAGCACAATGGGGGCACTATGGAGGTAGGGCACTATGGAGGGCACTATGGAGAAGGAGCACAATGGGGGCACTATGGAGGAGGAGCACTATGGGGGCCCTATCTTATATACTGGCAGACATGGGGGCACTATGGAGAAGGGGGGAGAAGAGCATTATTGGGGTCATTGTTTAGGGGCACTAAGAGGGTACACAGTAGGGGGCATTAGCACACATTATAAGGACACTATGGGGACATTGGCTGGCCGGGGGCACTAATTATTTCTATTGGTGGGACTTTGGGGAGCACTATTACGGTGGGGGGCACAGTATCAGCTTAGCACAGTTATTTTTGGGGAACATTTTGGTTATAATTTAGTGTCAGGGACAATATTTCCTTGGTGCAGTTATTTTTTTAGGGCACTGTGTGCCAATAATTACTGAGGGTGGTAGTATTTGCAGGGGGACTGTTTCTGCAGTATAGTTTTGGGGAGCACAGCGGGCACAGTATTGGGGGTAGCAGGATGGGGAGTTCAAGAAGGTGGGAGAATGATGGAAAAGTAGGAAACTAAGATGGCTATTTGTCAAACTCCACAGAGAGAAGAGATGGCTGGAAGAAATCATCATGGTGGTCTGGTCTGAAAGGAAAATATGAGGAAAGAGAACATCTACATCTAAGAAGACGTCACTGGATGTAAGAGGTATGGGGCGTTGTATTAGGCTACTTTCACATGTGAGTTAGTGATTCTGGCAGGCTGTTCCTGCAGAGAACAGCCTTCTGGAATTCACTGGATCCGGCACTGCTGGATGCAGAATACCCGCCGGCCCCATTAACTACAATGGGGTATGGCAGAGATCCGGCCACAATCTGGCAAAAATGCAGAGAATCAGCGGGACACAAACTGCTGCATGCCTGAGTTTGTGGCCGGCCAATTTCTTGAATTCTCTGCCAAATCAGGTGGCCGGAGCTTAGTGCTGCATGTGTGAAAGTAGCCTTACCCTGTATGTTTTGTATTGCTGTATGTAATGTTAGGACACCATAGGTTAGGTTGAGAATTTGGTTTGGGAAAGGCGGGGGGTGGGGGTGCCCAGACACATTCCTTGCACAGGGGCCCTCTGCTGTCTGTGTCCGCCCCTGCGTAGATTTACGGACAGTCCGCAAAAATCCGTTGTTTTTTTCTGCCGTCCATAGCGTCTGGCAGAAAAAAAACCCCGTCCGTGAATTTTCTGGCCACAATCCCGAATTATGCACTGCGCATGTGTACTTGTGCAGTGCAGAAAAGAGAAGTTGCTGGTCGGGTCGGGAGCCGGTGCCATGGCTCAGAGGCGCAAGCACACTCACCAGCAAGAAGAGGAGGAGGAGGACCGAGAAGGGCAGGAGGAGGTGTGTCCAATGTTCCCCTAGGCTGCGCGGCTGCACAGCTGCGCGGGCGTGCAGCAAAATTTGTGCCCCAGCTGAAAAGTTTATAATGCCCGTTCAGGGCATGCCGCTCCTTACTGCCTGTATTAGCGCTGCTGTGTGCGGCTCAGCACACACCTTTATTACCACAGAAGCGCAAGGGCGAGGTAAGGAGGCCATCTTAGGCAGCCTGGAGTGATAATGGAGTTGTCCCCCCTTCCCCCCCAAGCCTGCTAGGCTAGAATGATGGCCCCCCTATATAGTGATGCTGTGAATGATGGTGTATAACCTAGGCAGTGTCTCCTTGTGGCCCCTATACAGTATAATGTCTCCTTATGGCCCCCCCTACAGTATAATGTCTCCTTGTGGCCCCCCATACAGTATAATGTCACCTTGTGGCCCCCATACAGTATAACGTCTCCTTGTGGCCCCCATACACTATAATGTCTCCTTGTGGCCCCCCATACAGTATAAGGTCTCCTTGTGGCTCCCATAAGGTATAATGTCACCTTGTGGCCCCATACAGTATAACGTCACCTTGTGGCCCCATACAGTATTACATCTCCTTGAGCTGGCCCCCATACAGTATAACGTCTCCTTGAGCTGGCCCCCATACAGTATAACGTCTCCTTGTGCTGGCCCCCATACAGTATAATGTCTCCTTGTGGCACCCACACAGTATAACGACTCCTTGTGGCCCCCATACAGTATAATGTCTCCTTGTGGCCCCCATACAGTATAATGTCTCCTTGTGGCCCCCATACAGTATAATGTCTCCTTGTGGCCCCCATACAGTACAACGTCTCCTTGTGGCCCCCACACAGTATAATGTCTCCTTGTGGCTGCCTTCATCTGAATATTTTTGATATCGCCTAACCCTAGGTGGGTGGCCCTAGAACTCGGGCCTCCTTCCTCATGCCACGTTGCTGGAAGAGAAAAAATGTGCAATGCGGCAAACGAGGGGAACAGAAGAAGGGACGGCATCTTCTTAGACCAAGGCCCCCAGCCCCCTCCAAAGTTTTCATGTGGGAGTGTTTGCTATACATATATAACATAACTGTCGCACAATATACAGTATACTTCTACACTCTGTATGGATTATACTGTATATTGTACAGCATGGTGCAGGGGTTATATTGTCTGGCATGGTGTACTCCATACACCATGCTGTACAGTATACAGTATAATCCGTACACCATGCTGTATAGTATACAGTATAATCCATACATCATGTTGTACAGTATACAGTATAATCCATATACCATGCTTTATAATATACACTATAATCTACACTATACTGTATAATATAAAGTATAATCCATACACCATGCTGTATAATATACAGTATAATCCATACACCATGCTTTATAATATACACTGTGGGGTTATGTTGTATAGTGTACAGCATGGTGTATGGGTTATACTGTATAATATATATATATATATATATATATATATATATATATATATATATATATATAACATTTGCAAATCAGTGTGCACATCACCAACACTGTGACAGATGTGCACGTTTGCCTGTTACATCCCTGTCAGTCTTTAAATGGCCATACAATGATTTGCTGAAACCTGGCGGTTGTACAGTGTCAAGAGGAGAGTTATTGCTTTGAAGGTAGGTAGATCATGAGGTTCTAGTCTTACTCACATGGCCATTATAATTATTTTCCCCACCTTATACATCTTTAATTCTGTTTGGCATGGATGACTGGATTCATAGGTTATTAAAGAAATAAATGGTGACCTTATGTAAACTAACTAGTAACTAGCAAATGGTCAGCATGTCATACAGAGCAATGGTTCACAATAAAAGAATGCCTCTTTGTCTTTGGTATCATTCTGTGTTTAAAAACTAAGGTTTGTGAGCAAAGGGAGATTTAAAAGGGGAATAAAAATGGTGGAGGGTGGGGCTTTGGGTGGAGGGCGGAGCTTTGGGCCCAAAACATCTTGTCGCCCGGGACCTCCACCAACCTTAATCCAGCCCTGTGAATCAGCCACAAATCTCTTCACAGTACGATGATCACGCTTAAGTTTTCGTGAAATATCTAAAGTGTGCACTATTTGATGCTTTTTGGCAGCAGAGAGATGCTTTTTGTTTCCCATTTTACTTGAAAACAGTGGCCTGCTTAATATTGTGGAACATCCAGTTTTCCTTTAATTGGGCTCACCTGGCAAACTAATAATCACAGGTATCTGAGATTGATTTCAGTGATCCAAAGAGCCCTGAGACAAATTACCATCAATGAGTTTCATTGAAAAACAAAAAAATTAATCTTTATGACACTTAAATCCAATTTGCATAATAATTTGGAACATGGTGTATTACAGTGAAATCTGTATTCCAAAAGCCATTTGGTGCCCCTTCTCTTTTGAACCCTGCTGTGTGGCTGTACTGCAGTTTATGACCACATTTGGGGTGTTTCCGTATTCAGGTGAAAAAGGGTAACAGATTGTGGGGTGCTTTTTTCCAGTTACCCCGTGTGGGAATAAAAAAATCTGGAGCTAAAGAAGCCAAAATGTTTCTACATTCTATTACATGAGGGTTATAGTTTCCAAAACAAGGTCGCAATTTGGGGGTTTCCTCTGCAGGGGTACCTTAGTGTCTTTTTAAATGCAAGTCTATGGATTTGTATGCAGATGAAGTAGGAAAGAGTAAGTAGAATTTATGTGGTGTATAGGCCTCCAGGGCAAACTGAAGATTATGATATCAAGTTGATTGATGAGATTTTTCAAATGGCACTAAAGGGAGATATTGTAGTTATAGGGGACCTCAACATGCCTGGTGAAGACTAATATTTATAGTGCTGTTACATGCAGGAGCGGCAATCTAATGAATGCACTTATAGGAACATCTCTGAAAAAGCTTTTCACATCAACTAGAGGTGATAACATTCTAGAATTTGTATTCACTAAAATCCATCTGGTGTCAAAGGTTAATGTGGCAAAAAATGAGTTCCTGTGATCATCAATGTTTATGGTTGCTACAAAAACAGCTTGGGAACAATCCTAAATTATAACCAAAGTATTAGACTTTAGAAAGACTACGTTCAAGGAAATGGAGAAGTGTTTAAAAAAGGAATTAAAAGGTTTGGATAGCACTGCAAGAGTGAAGTACCCAGTGGAAACTATCAAAAGTAGCCATCTTAAAGACAACTAAAACAACAACTTGAGAAGTAAGTAATATGGTAAAACAAAAGACGTCTCCATACAGGAAGTCTAAAGACACTTGAAGTGTAGCTAACATAGAGCGGTATAAAATTAGGTAGAAGGAGGCCAAACATACTATTAAGGCTGCTAAGACATCAACGGAAGAAGAAATGGCCAAAATCTATTAAGAAAGATAAGAACTTCAGGTATATTAGTGATAGAAAGAAGAAACTATGGGATTACAAAAAGAAATGGGGAAAATAACTATGTTGATGAAGTTAAGGCTGTTGCTGACCATTTGAATAGTTACTTTTGTTCAGTATTTTCAGTAGGCAGTTTTCAAAACCGTGACTTGTCTCAGCATGGAAGCCCCAGTAGTTGCAAGAGTGACGCTAAATTGCTTTTGGAGGTTTATGTCATTGGTGAATTGGTAAGCTTAAAGTCAAACAAGGCCATGGATCCAGTTGGCATCCACCTCAGAGTCCTTAAAGACGTCCAATCTGTAATTACTACTTCCACTCTTATGGATTTGTTTAACTTGGGGATGCCCAACCTACGACCCTCCAGCTATTGCAAAACTAGAACCCCCAGCATTCCTGGACAGCCTCAAGTTATTAGGGCATGCTGGTAGTTTTGCAACAGCTGGAGGGCCGCAGGTTGAGCTTCCTTGGTCTAACCAGTCCCTCTTGACAGGTGACATTCCTGAAAATTGGAGAATGACCCGTACAGTACCCATTCACATGAAGGGTAGCAGAGAGGAAGGCTACTTTCACATGAGTGTTTTTATTCAAGTTTTGAGATCCGGCAACAATTAGTTACATTGATTTTCATCCGTTCCGTCTGGCAGACCAGACACAAAACCGCAGTTTGCGGTGTGTCCGGTCAAAAAACGCAACAAATGGAACTGATGCATCCTGATCAGTTCTGTCCCGATTGACAATGAATGGGGACAAAACTGAACAGTTTTGGCCTGGTTTTGAGATCCTCTGCCGGATCTCAAAACTGGAAAACCAAAATGCTGATGTGAAAGTAGCTGAAGCTGTAAAAGATTTGATTTAATCCCTGGATAGTTCAGTGGATCTGCGGTTGGCTGTGGGATAGATATCAGAGTGTTGCTGTTAATGGGGTACAGAGATGAGCCACAAGTGGTGTACCTCCAGGATCAGTCCTGGGTCCTATTCTAGGTAGATGGGCTGGGTTGAATCCAATACTGAGCAATTAGTTTTCGGGTCTGAAAGTGAAGGGGTTGTTCTGAAATTTGTGATAAGCTCCCTGACACAAGATCCTAAAATACCTAATATACATGTTTTTGGTTCAAAGGGAACACATATCTGATATGCATCCCAAATGGTATTCAGGACACCCTTCTAAAACTCAAATAGTTATGGTCACTCTCACATCGTGTGGAGTATGGAGGCAGAGCCCATCCCACAGGCAAGACGTGGAAAATCACTCCTAACAGTAGTTAAATGTGTATCAGAGACATACACTCACCGGCCACTTTATTAGGTACACCTGTCCAACTGCTCGTTAACACTTAATTTCTAATCAGCCAATCACATGGCGGCAACTCAGTGCATTTAGGCATGTAGACATGGTCAAGACAATCTCCTGCAGTTCAAACCGAGCATCAGTATGGGGAAGAAAGGTGATTTGAGTGCCTTTGAACGTGGCATGGTTGTTGGTGCCAGAAGGGCTGGTCTGAGTATTTCAGAAACTGCTGATCTACTGGGATTTTCACGCACAACCATCTCTAGGGTTTACAGAGAATGGTCCGAAAAAGAAAAAACATCCAGTGAGCGGCAGTTCTGTGGGCGGAAATGCCTTGTTGATGCCAGAGGTCAGAGGAGAATGGGCAGACTGGTTCGAGCTGATAGAAAGGCAACAGTGACTCAAATTGCCACCCGTTACAACCAAGGTAGGCAGAAGAGCATCTCTGAACGCACAGTACGTCGAACTTTGAGGCAGATGGGCTACAGCAGCAGGAGACCACACCGGGTGCCACTCCTTTCAGCTAAGAACAGGAAACTGAGGCTACAATTTGCACAAGCTCATCGAAATTGGACAGTAGAAGATTGGAAAAACGTTGCCTGGTCTGATGAGTCTCGATTTCTGCTGCGACATTCGGATGGTAGGGTCAGAATTTGGCGTCAACAACATGAAAGCATGGATCCATCCTGCCTTGTATCAACGGTTCAAGCTGGTGGTGGTGGTGTCATGGTGTGGGGAATATTTTCTTGGCACTCTTTGGGCCCCTTGGTACCAATTGAGCATCGTTGCAACGCCACAGCCTACCTGAGTATTGTTGCTGACCATGTCCATCCCTATATGACCACAATGTACCCAACATCTGATGGCTACTTTCAGCAGGATAATGAGCCATGTCATAAAGCTGGAATCATCTCAGACTGGTTTCTTGAACATGACAATGAGTTCACTGTACTCAAATGGCCTCCACAGTCACCAGATCTCAATCCAATAGAGCATCTTTGGGATGTGGTGGAAAAGGAGATTCGCATCATGGATGTGCAGCCGACAAATCTGCGGCAACTGTGTGATGCCATCATGTCAATATGGACCAAAATCTCTGAGGAATGCTTCCAGCACCTTGTTGAATCTATGCCACGAAGAATTGAGGCAGTTCTGAAGGCAAAAGGGGGTCCAACCCGTTACTAGCATGGTGTACCTAATAAAGTGGCCGGTGAGTGTATAATGCCTGGCTGAAACTGCTAAAGTGTGACAAACAGTCACATGTTTTGTTACATCTCTCAACCCTTTAACATTCCATGCTATAATATGCAATATGTCAGCCATTGTCTAGGGAGGCGAAAATTCTCACAGGAGGAATAAGTAGACCACATAAGGGGAATCCCCCCAGCCATGTCTGATTCACCATTTCAACTGTCTCTGCCAGATCCCAAAACCCCAATACAACATAAAAACAGAGGGAGAGATTTATCAAAAAGGTGTAGTTGCGCATAGCAACCAAGCAGATTCCACTTTTCATTTTTCAGAGCTCATGTGAAAAATAAAAGGTGGAATATAGTTGCTATGGACAAGTACGCCATAGGATTTGTCATCTCAGCCTTTTCAGGAGCCCCCACCAATGTGAGAAGATTCCGAGGATCAACGGATTAACGGGGAGCAACTGATCTTCCATACTACTCACTCTCTTTTCTGCCTCCTCGATTCTATAAATTACCTTCCTGTGGTCCTGCCGGATGAAAGAAATTGTCTTGTAAATTACACATTTACAGCAAAAATGTCCCTAATAGTAGGTTCACAATCCAGAGGAGCAGCAGCATCAGACCCTATAGTGTTACAGTTGGCTGTCCCCTCCATCACAGGATTGCGGCATACTTTAGAGACCTGTGGATTTTTTGGCCTTGCACGCCACTTGGGAGCTCAGATGACCTTGATGCATTGCTGTCACCAACAGCAGAGCAGGTATCAGTGGAATCAGTGAGAAGAGGAGCTGGGACAGTGCATGCAAATTGTTGCAGATAGACCACGTTCTCCACTGCTTGCACCACAGACACAGCGACATTTTGCCTCACTGGTGTGGCAGGCCCAAACTCCCTTGTCTATTTGTCTTTCTAATCTGTTCGGGTTATAGCCACAATGGATTGATCCCACAAGAGTAAGTAGGAATCCTGAATATGCCAGAGACCAAAAGGTGCTGTGATGAGGAGGATGCAAGCAGATTGAGAGAAGACTAAAATAGAAATTTAATTTAGGGAGGGACTACTGCATGCAATACCTTTCTACCAAAAGAAAGGCGATCATTAGAGTCTAAATCTAATTTATAGTGTCGGGGGAAAAAAAAAAAAAAAAAAAAGTACATGGAGACTTCCATGTAGCTGCCCTGCAAATCTGTTCCAGGGATGCATTGGCTCTTTCTGCCCAGGAGGTAGAGATGGATCTAGTTGAGTGGGCACCAAAACTTAAGGGAAGAGACTTCCCTGCCGAGGAGTAAACCAGGATTATGGCCCCTACTATCCATCTAGCTAGAGTTCTAGAAGAAACCTGATTTCCCTTGTTTTACCACCAAATTGTACAAAAAGCCAAGAGGATTTTCTCCACTGACTAGTGATTTCTGAATAATGAAAAAGGCATCTTTTAACATCTAGGCAATGAAGCTTTCTTTCTTTCTCATTCCTGGGATTCTGACAAAGATGGAAGAATGATATCCTATGATCTATGAAAGAACGACACTACCTTGGGTAAAAAGGAAAGGACTGGCATAATGAAAACTCTATCTTCCAAGATGTTAGTGTAAGGAGGAGAAGATAAAAACGCAGAAATTTACCCTACTTTCCTGGCTGAGGTGATGGCCACAAGAAAGCGGTTTTAAACGATAATGTTTTAACAGAAAGATCTTCCAGTGGTTCAAAAGGGGCTCCATCATACTAGATAAAACTAGATTTAGGTCCCAAGGTGGAAAAGAAGACCTAATTATGGGCCTAATTCTTTCAACAGCCTTAAAAAATCTTCTAATTCAATGGCAATTAACAATTGGTACATCAAAAAAGGTACTTAGAGCAGACACATGAACCTTAAGAGTGCTCAGTCTAAGGTTTTCATTAAGACCTGCCTGAAGAAAATCTAAAATCTCAGTCATAGGAGGAGAACACACAGGGTCTACTGGATTTCCAACAAAATTTAAGAATGCCCTCCAGACCCTCCAGTATATGGTAGACGTTACCTCTTTACGACAATATAACAGGGTAGAAACCACTTCTTTTGATAAACCTCTACGCTCTAAAATTTCCCTCTCAAATGCCATGCTGCCAGGTGGAGATTTTTTGTCTCCGGATGGAATACCGGTCCCTGAAATAGTAGATCTGGTCTGTCCGGTAGAATCCAGGGATCTGACACAGTTTCCTCAGCCAAGTGAACCAGGTTCTCCTTTGTCAGAAAGGTGCAATAGGAATGAGCGTTGTCTGTTCCCGCCTTAGCTTCTGTAAGACTCTTGGGAGAAGACTTAGGGGTAGAAAGGCATACAGAAGCTGATCTGGCCAAGGAAGAGAGAAGGCGTCTAAACCCAATGGACGATCCCTTGGGTTTAGAGAAAAGTAAAGTTTGCATTTTGTATTTTGCCTGGTTGCAAAAAGGTCTATTCGAGGATAGCCCCAAAGCTAAACTATCAGATTGAAGACTTCCTGATTCAGGCACCATTCTCCCTGGTACAACTGTTGTCTGCTTAGGTAATCTGCCACTTTGTTTTCTGTGCCCTTTAAATGTACTGCTTTTACAAAAGGGAACCCAAGGGATGATCAGGGAGAAGATTTCTGCGGTTAAGGACATAAGTTGTTCCGATCTTATCCCTCCTTGTCTGTTCAGGTATGACACTACTGTAACGTTATCTGGAAAAATTTTTACCCCCAAACCCTGAAGTTTGGGAAGGAGTTCGTTTAAGGTCAGAAGCACTGCTCTTAAAGGGTTTCTGTCACCAGTTTTGGGCATATCAAACAGGATGACATTTGCAATGTGCAAATGTCACCTGATGCCCAATCTGTTAATCATTTTTCTTTTGGTGCCCCCGTTTTTGTAAAAAACACACTTTTAAGTTGTGCAAATTAGGCTTACTAGGTGCAAGGGGCGGAAACCCTGCACCTAGTAGAGCCATTTCCTCACCTCTAGTTACGCCTCCGTGCTCGTGATGGACAGGGCCAGGCAGCTTGCTCTATCTGCTGCCGGCACTGCCCGTGCTGCAAATCCCGCACCTGCGCCGTGCGGTCTTCAATCGGCACAGGCGCAGTGAGTGCCGCTGGCCGCCGGGCTCTGGGCTACCTCACTGCGCCGATGATGTCACAGTACACCCGGAAGAGCCGACCTCCATCTCTTCCGGGTGTACTGTGACGTCATCGGCGCAGGCGCAGTGAGGTAGCCGGGAGCCCGGTGGCACTCTCTGCACATGCGCCGATTGAAGGCCGCACTGCGCAGCCGAGGGATTTGCAGCACGGGTAGGGCCGGCAGCAGATCGAGTGAGCTGCCTGGCCCTGTCCATCACGAGCACGGAGGCGTAACCCTGGATCAACTTGTAGGAAAACAGGCTGAACTGGATGGACAGATGTCTTTTTTCGGCCTTACAAACTATGTTACTATGTAACTAGAGGTGAGGAAACGGCTCTACTAGGTGCAGGGTTACCGCCCCTTGCACCTAGTAAGCCTAATTTGCATAACTTAAAAGTGTGTTTTTTACAAAAATGGGGGCACCAAAAGAAAAATGATTAACAGATTGGGCATCAGGTGACATTTGCACATTGCAAATGTCATCCTGTTTGATATGCCCAAAACTGGTGACAGAAACCCTTTAATTCCCTCACATTTTGTGAATCCTGGCTTTCTGAATAGCTCCATCTTCCTTGTAGAACTCCCCAATGACAAGACGCTCCACATCCCATTGGGCTAGCATCTGTGGTTATGATATCTGCTCCTGTAAAACCCAAGGGAAAACCTTGATCCAGATTGGAAGGTTCTAGCCACCATGTTAAGGAGTGAACCACCTGAAGGGAAAGAGGGAGCAGGGTTTCTAGGGGAAACAACGATTCCTGCCATACTTTTAGTATCTGCCACTGGAGTGCTCTGGATCGAAAGAGGGACCATCGTACTGCTGGAATCGTGGAAGTCATTCTGCCTAGAACCGCCATTCCTTGCCTTATAGTACGATTTTCTGAAGAATCTGCACATCCTCTCTTAACCTGGATATCTTTTGCTGAGGTAGGATGTAAAGTTGTTTTGTGGAATCTAGGATCAACCCTAGGAAAACACATTGTTTTGAAGGCATTAGACTTGACCCTTTAAGGCAATAGCGACTCTGAGGTATTTTTGAAAGTCGGGATGGATTGGGATATGATAATAGGTGTCTTTTGTGTCTAAAGTGGCCATAACGCAATCTTTGAAAAGAGGTTTTATTGCGGACTGTAACGATTCCATTCTGAATTTTTTGTACTTGAGGAAATGATTTAGGTCTTTTAGATTTATGATCACTCTGAAGGAGCCATCTGGTTTGGGCACAAGAAACAGGGATGAATAAAAACCTTTCCCTCTTTCTGAGTCTGGTACTGGAATCAATAGGTTTTTTTTGTTTTTTTTCCCCGCAGAGAGGTGACTTGTAGGAATAAAGCTAATTCTTTTACGGAGTTTTGAGTAAATATGTGATTTTTAATCTTTCAGGTGTGTGTGTGTGTGTGGGGGGGTATCAACTCTAGACGAAATCCATCTCTTATGATACCGATAATCTAAGGACTTCCGAAATCTGCTCCCAAGCATGGAGAAAGAGAGATATTCTTCCCCCCACAGGGCAGTAATCGTTATTGACTAGATTTAGGACTGGACGCAGACTGGGAATTAAAGATGAATGCCCTATCTTTCCTATTTTTATTTTCTCTCCAATTACTTTTTTTTTTTCTCTCTGTCTTATTGAAGATCCTCCTATTTCTGCGAAAAAAACTGCTGCTTTCTCGGAAGTTTGGACACCGGAAAGCCTTTTTTATTGTCAGAGGCTTTTTCTAATAGGTCATCCAACACCGGTCCAAAGAGGAATTCTCCTTGACAAGGAATGGAACAAAGCTTATTTTTTGAACCTGTGTTCCCTGACCAGCTTTTAAGCCAGATAGCTCTTCTTGCTGAATTGGAAAGAGCTGCTGATCTAGAACTTAAAGGGGTTCTCCAAGTTATATATATTGATGACCTATCCTCAGGATAGGTCATCAATATCAGATCGGCGGGGGTCCGACACCCGGCAACCCCACCGATCAGCTTTTTGAAGAGGAGGCGCGCGCCGTGCCAGCACTGCCTCCTCTTCGCTGTTTACATGCTGGCCGTAACAGGGGTAGTGGTGAGTAGGTGTAATTACACCTAACCACCCTATTCATTTCAATGGGAAGGATCGCTTCCATAGACTTGTATGGGAGCCATCCTTCCCATTGAAATGAATGGGGGTGGTTAGGTGTAATTACACCTACTCACCACTACCCCCGTTACGGCCAGGCTCTGACGTTTCATATACAGAGCCTGGCCACTCCCTCAAGCAGGGAGAAGCCTGTACACGAAACGTCACCACAGGAGCCGGGTGGATGACGTCATCGGTCACGTGACCCGCATCGGCTGTGTGGAAACACGGCAGAATAAGTGAAGACTGTACATTAGAAAAGTATTCATCTGTGAGTTACAAGCCCCATTAGATAAAATAAATATAACTCAGACAACCCCTTTAATCTTAATGCATTCACAGAAGCGTCCGAAATAAAGTCCACTGCTTTAAAAATGGTGGGGAATACACTTAACAGTTGATCTCTAGAAGTCTTATCCTGGATATGGGATTCTAACTCCTGAAACCACAGTTTTAACTATCTGGCAGCAGAGGTAGTGGCAATATTAGGCTTAAAAGCCTGGGCTGAAGCTTCCCATAGTTTTTTAAGGTACAAATCCGCTCGTTTATCCATAGGGTCTTTTAAAGTACCAAGATCCTCAAAAGGCAATGCAGATCTTTTTGACATCTTCACAATAGGGGCGTCTAACTTAGGCGATCTATCCCAGCAAGAAGATTCTCCCTCATCAAAAAGATATTTTCTTTTCACTCCCCTGGGGATAAAAAATTTCCTATCAGGTTTTTCCCATTCTCTCTGAATTAAGTATTTTATATTTTCATTTATATGAACTAGATCCCCAAACATAATGTCTTGGATTGACTTTTGTTCCCTTGATTCGTCCACCTTCATTGTGGCCCTAATGGCTTTAAGTAGGGAATCCGTATCCTCAGGGGAAAATAAGAGTCTCCCATAAGATTCTTCATCAGAGGAAGAGCTTGAAACATCCAGGATTTCTCCTTGCTCGTTTCTCATTGGAAGATTTCAGTCAGAAATAATATTGGAGTGACCTTGCTTGCCCACATTTGAGGAAGGGAAGGATTTCTTAAGTATTTCGAAGAATCAGAGACTTCAGATTTAACAATATCCTTGATATTCTGAAGAAGTGACGGAGATTCGTCCTCAACTACTTTGTTTACACAAAGCTGACACAATAATTTAGGCCAGGAAGGAGCGAGTTTTGGTGATACTGTACACAGAGGCGTAGCTACCGCGGGGGGCAGGGGGGGGACGACGGCTCGGGCCCAGTGCCTCCGGGGTGGCCCAGCAGGGATGGCCTTAGGCCACTGTCCTGCGTTGCGGCTGCCCCTCCAGTCGGCGCTCCACTCTCTTCCCTGGCCGGCGCGCACTATGACCTGACACTGCAGCGTCAGGTCATAGTGCGCGCCGGCCAGGGAAGAGTGGAGCGCCGGACCGGAGGGCAGCCGCAGCGCAGGACAGGTAAGAAAGACAGTGGGGGCACATTCTGCGATCTAAGGTCTGATGGGGGCACATTCTGATGATCTGAGATCTGATTGGGGCACATTCTGCTGATCTGAGGTCTGATGGGGGAACATTCTGCTGATCTGAGGTCTGATGGGGGAACATTCTGCTGATCTGAGGTCTGATGGGGGCACATTCTGCTGATCTGAGGTCTGATGGGGGCACATTCTGCTGATCTGAGGGGGGCACAGTAGGCTGATCTGAGGTCTGATGGGGGCACATTAAGCTGATCTGAGGTCTGTTGGGGGCACATTCTAATGATCTGAGGTCTGTTGGGGGCACATTCTATTGATCTGAGGTCTGTTGGGGGGCACATTCTGCTGATCTGAGGTCTGATGGGGGCACATTAAGCTGATCTGAGGTTTGATGGGGGCACATTCCGAGGATCTGAGGTCTGATGGGGCACATTCCGATGATCTGAGGTCTGATGGGGGCACATTCCGATGATCTGAGGTCTGATGGGGGCACATTCTGATGATCTGAGGTCTGATGGGGGCACATTCTGATGATCTGAGGTCTGATGGGGGCACATTCTATTGAATCTGAGGTCTGATGGGGGCACATTCTATTGATCTGAGGTCTGATGGGGGCACATTCTATTGATCTGAGGTCTGTTGGGGGCACATTCTATTGATCTGAGGTCTGTTGGGGGCACATTCTATTGATCTGAGGTCTGTTGGGGGCACATTCTATTGATCTGAGGTCTGTTGGGGCACATTCTGCTGATCTGAGGTCTGTTGGGGGCACATTCTGCTGATCTGAGGTCTGATGGGGCACATTCTGCTGATCTGAGGTCTGATGGGGCACATTCTGTTGATCTGAGGTCTGTTGGGGGCACATTCTGTTGATCTGAGGTCTGTTGGGGGCACATTCTGCTGATCTGAGGTCTGATGGGGCACATTCTGCTGATCTGAGGTCTGATGGGGGCACATTCTGTTGATCTGAGGTCTGATGGGGGCACATTCTGTTGATCTGAGGTCTGATGAGGGCACAGTAGGCTGATCTGAGGTCTGATGGGGCACAGTAGGCTGATCTGAGGTCTGGTGGGCACACAGTGAGCTGGTATGTTTATCATGACTCCTTCTGTTGCATTAATTTTGCTGGCAAGTTCTAGATACGGTACATTGCTGCGATAGTTATGTAGAAATAATGAAGATTACTTACAGTAATTGGATTTTCCAGAGCTCACGACAGCACTAGTGAGAGAGAGGATCGCGCCCAAAGACAGGAAACCTGCATGAATAAAAAGGCGGAGGACCTCCTCTCCTCAGTGTGTTTATCCGAAGAATGAAAGAAGCTCCGCCCATATATTAGTACATAACATACACCATAGTAGAGACAAGCTCCACTCAGCAAAAACTTTTTTTTTTTTCTTAGCACACCCGTGAACAAACCATCACCAAAAGAAGGGAAGGTAATATAAGGGTGCTGTCGTGGGCTCTGGAAAATCCAATTACCGTAAGTAGGGAGGGATAGCCACAGAAAGAACATTTCTCCCAAAGGAAAGATCATCCTTGGCTGAAAGGTCCAGCCTATAGTGCCTAAAAAAAGGTCGAAGGTGAAGACCAGGTAGCGGCCTTAGGGGTTGTTCACATATCAGTTATTTGATCCGTTATTTCCATCAGTTATTGTGAGCCAAAACCAGGTGCCGGTCAAAAACCAAACAAGTGCAGATCTTTTCATTATACCTGATCTCTGTTTAGTGACCACTCCTGGTTTTGGCTAACAATAACTGATGGAAATAACTGATCAAATAACTGATATGTGAACAAGCCCTTACAGATGAGTTCAATAGAAACAGAGGACCTTTCTGCCCATGAAGCTGCCATCGACCTGGTCGAGTGAGCCCTCAGGCCGACTGGAGATGGTAAATCAGAGGATGTATAGGAGGAGGCTATTGCCGACGTAATCCATCTTGCTAAAGAGGCCCTTGATGCTGCCTTGCCTTTATTGGGACCGTGAAAAAGAACCAGAAGGGAAGAGGATTTTCTCCAATCTTTAGACAGAGCCAGATAATGAAGGAAGGGTTCTTCTGACGTCAAGGCAATGAAGATTCTTCTCCTCTTCCGTCTTAGGGTCATTATAGAAGGTAGGAAGGACTCCTTCCTACCTTCTATAACACCGATTTCTGCCTTGCCCCCCTACACCACCATTTTAGAAGATAGAGTAGTTATCAGACCTGACCCAGCTTTCCTCCCGAAGATTTCCTGTGACCTGTGGAACTTAGAAGACACCTTCGGGAGGAAAGCTGGGTCAGGTCTGATAACTACTCATCTCTAAAATGGTGGTGTAGGGGGGCAAGGCAGAAATCGCTTGAATCTCGCTAATGCGACGGGCCGAGGTTATAGCAATTAAAAAACACAACTTCAAAGTAAGAAACTTTACCGTGATATTCTTCCAAGGGCTCCAATGGAGGACGAGTCAGGGCTCTAAGGACAATATCCAAATCCCAAGAAGGGACCTAGGGGAAGCTAGAGGAGTAGATCTACAGATCCCCTTAAAAAACCTTGCTATCCAAGGATCACTAGCTAGATTTTGATCAAAGAGGGCAGACAGGGCCGACACATGAACTCTTAAGGTACTACCCGATAACCCTAGCTCTAAACCCTTTTGTAGAAACTCTAGTACTAGAGCTACTGGACAGAAAACAGGAAGACTAGCAAGGTTAAACTTAGCAAATTCTAGGAACCTCAACCAAACCCTACAAATAAATAGAAACGGTTACCCTTTTCCTACTTTTTGTAAGGTAGCAATAAGACCATTGGAGACTCCTCTACTGGCTAGAAGTCTCCGCTCAAGTTCCATGCAGTCAGGTGAAGATTTCTCACCTCCGGATGGAAAATGGGACCCTGACTCAGAAGATCCCTCGATTCTGAAGAACCCAAGGGTCCGAGATCGACAGACTTCTGAGCCAGGTAAAACCAAGGTCTCTTCGGCCAAAAGGGGGCAATTAGAATGACCCTCGCTCGGTCTTCCCTTATCTTCCTCAAAACTCGACACACAAGAGGAAGAGGAGGGAAGGCATAGGCCAGATCGAAATTCCACCTGTGAAGGAAAGCGTCCTAGACCACAAGGGGATCCCCCGGAATCGAGAGAAAAAAACCTCTGCACTTTCTTGTTCACGGAGGTGGCAAATAAATCTCTCTCTGGGACGCCCCACCTCAATGAAATTTCCCTGAAAAACACTCTGTTTCAGGCTCCATTCCCCCTGGGAGACGGTATGGCGACTGAGGAAATCGGCCCTGAAGATTCTCCACCCCCCAGATGTGGACTGCAGAGATGGAGAGGAAATTCTTTTCTGCAAGAGCAAGGATTCCTTTTGGCCTCTAACATTAGAAGGTGACACCTGGTGCCTCCCTGCCTGTTTATGTAGGAAACAGCTGTTCTGTTGTCGGACAGGATTTCACCATTCTCCCCCCTGAGATTCTCCAGGGAGGATAGAATCGCCATCCTCACAGCAGTCAGTTCTTTCAAATTTGAAGACTGCCTGCGACATGGGACAACTCCACCTTCCCTGAAGGTAAAGACCCTGAACATGAGCGCCCCAACCCCAGGGACTGGAAATCTGTCGTCAAGCAAACAAAATCTGAAATTTTCCAGGGAGCCATGGACAGACCGAATGGAAGGGCCTGATACTGGAGATGGAGCAGATTCCCCCTCACCCAAACCGCCACCCTCAGGAAATTTCTGATGGTCCTGACAAATGGGGACATGGTAATAGGCATCTTTGAGGTCTAACACCGCCATCAAAACAAAAGGGGAACAGGAGATTGATTACTGATTTTATTGTCTCCATCTTGAATTTCGTCAAGTACAGGTAACCGGTTCAGCTTTTTCAGATTTATGATAGCTCTGAATGAATCGTCCTTTATTTACCAGGAATAAAGTGGAATAAAAGCCTTTCTCTCTTTCTTCCTGAGGAACGGGAACCAGATCTTCCTTCTTTAAGAGATCTAGAACCTCGCTTTCCATGGCAGACAGACCCTGATCTGAAGATTGAACTCTTGTTATCACAAATCTTGTAGGAGGAGGAACACGGAAATCTAGCCTCAGCCCCTGAACCGACTACCTTTAGGACCCATGGACTGGTTGAGATTCGAGACCAGGCAGGGAGAAAATTTCTCAGTCTTCCTCCTATCTGCCCCCTGGCGTCAAAGATCAGGCTTCTTTTTATCCGCACTAGACTGGCTAAAAAAGAACCCTTTTCCCCCCCTTTGGCCTCTTCTGTCCCTTCTATCTCTACCGTCTCTTTTCCTGTTGTCTCTGAAGGAACGAAATGGATTTGTAGACCTCTGTCCAAAACCTGAGGGTTGGAAACCTGGAAATGTTTTCTTCTTATCAGCAGCTTTTTCCAGCAGATCATCCAACGCTGATCCAAATAAGAATTTCCCCCTCACAAGGCACCTCACATAACGTCATCTTGGAGGGGAGGTCTCCCCGCCAATTCTTAATCCAAAGGGCTTCTACGGGCAGAGTTAGATAAAGCAGATGCCTTTGCTGCAAGCCTGACCGAGTCAGCCGAGGCATCTGCCAAAAAATCAGCTGCCTTTCTGATAGTAGGGAGAGAGGCTAAAAGATCCTCTCTAGAGGTTCTGTTACGAATCTGGTTCTCCAACTCAGACAACCAAACCATGAGAGATCTGGCCGTGCAAGTGGAAGCAATACCGGGCCTGAAAGAGGAAGTGGATGCTTCCCAGGAACCCTAAGAAGAGCTCTGCTTTTTTATCTAAGGGGTCTTTAAGGATACCCGAATCTACAAATGGAAGGGCTACCTTCCAAGAGACCTAGAAATCGCAACATCGATTTTAGGGGCCTAACTCCATGAAGCACAGTCTTCCTCATCAAAGGGATATTTTCTTTTAAACCCTTTAGAATAAAAACCTTTTTATTAGGCTTCCTCCACTCTCCCTGATCATGGCCCAAACGTTTTTTATGAACAGGGAAGGTTCTGTGATGACAAGACTCTAAACCCCCAAACATAATGTCCTGCACCGATCTGGACTCTTTCGTTTCTTCGATACCCATGGTCGCTTTCACAGACTTTAGAAGTTTTTCAGTATCCTCAGCTGGAAAGCAAGACCTTCCTCCCTCTTCATATTTGTCTGAATGAAGACAAGGAGGAGCAATCGGACTTCAATGCCCCCTCTTCTTCAGGGTCTGAAGAAGACTGGTGGATAGGGGGGAACTTGACGGGGACGCTTCACCCCCACCTCCCTCCATCCTTACCGCTGGACATGGAAGAATTTACTTCCGACCTGACGCAGGGCCTGAAAGACATCTATAAAAGGAAGGGGATTCTTCTGCCACAGTTTTGTCAATACAAACTTGACATAACTTCTTTTCCCAATCTGAGCTAAGGGACGCTTTACAGATCCCCACACTCCTTGTTCTTGCCTCTTGGTCTGCCACTTTCTTAGGTTTTACCTAGGTAAAGTCGACAGAGAAGGAGGGAAACATAAATAGAAAAGCCCAAGAAAAAATCTTCAAAACACTCACCCTGCTCACTCAAGTACCAGGGTGGGATTAACAGGGGTGTCCTCAGTAGCTTTCTCTTCCTCATGCTTCAGCAGATTCCGCAGGAGGATATTCCACGAAACTCCTCAAGCGCACCGAGGAGAGAGCAGCCGGCCAAACTCCGCTCAGGAGCCGTGGACTTTTCCAAGCCAGGCGCGCATCTGACGTCATCCAGTAGTGCCCCTGGCGTCACTTCCGCCGCCGCTCAGGTCGGGAGTGAAAAAAACCTCCTCCTTCCTCCTGGGTCCAGGGGGACCCCTCAAGCAGCTGGCTCTGTCCAGAAGAAACATCCCCCAACGCTGCAGAGCTCCCTCCGGAGATGCAGCGCCTTCTGCAGCCCCAAATCCACCATCAAATCGCACCATCCAGCTGAAGGGGCCCGCAGGTAAGGAAAGGGAGGCGAGGGTAATTCCAAAAACAAATCTGTCTTCTCCACGGGAAAGCAGGCTTCCACCTCAAGACAGGAAACCACACTGAGGAGAGGAGGTCCTCCGCCTTTTTATTCATGCAGGTTTCCTGCTTGGGGGCGGATCCTCTCTCTCACTAGTGCTGTCGTGGGTGAAGGGAAAATAGTAAATACATGCCAGTTCACATCTCCATTTTTCCATCAGTTATTTGCATCAGTTTTTTTTAACAAAACCAAGGTGTGTAGAGTACACAGAGATAAGGTATAATGGAAAGACTTGCAACCTTTTCTGTGTGTTTCGACCACAGCTGGTTATTAGTTTAAAGTAACTTGATGCAAAAAAGAAATCCACAAAGTCGATCAGCCTGTCTGGACATGCCCCAGTGGGCTAACCTGCTTATGATGTATCATCATGCTGCAGAAGTGACCTGCCACTGCGATTTTTCAAGCCACAGTATGTCAATTTGAGCTGGGCAAAACCAGCAGCAGATCGCCGTGACTTGGTGGTCTTCACCCCCGATATTCTTGGTGTAACAGAATTTATAATTTAGAAACCACAAAGAGGTTCAGGTGGAAAGCCACACACTCCAGGTATTTCTAATTGATTGCAAATGTAGCTCAGACGGTTTACCCTAAGCGGTGGGTTCACACGTTGCATTTTGGTGATAGGCGTTTTGAAAACGCAAACCCGGGCAAACGCTAAGGCTAAACGCACGCGTTTTGGTTGATAAGAAACGTCTTTAGCGTTGTAATATTAATGATAATGAGTTAACAACGCTAAACATATGTTTCTATCAACCAAACGCATGTGTTTTGGTGAAAAAGCATATGTTTTCAGTGTGAACGCACCCTTACTGACATACTCCAGTGTTGTGAAAATGGCAATTTTATGTGGGCTGGCAGAGGGTTTGTGCCAGGGCTGCTTTTTAGTCCCAGTCTGGCCCTGCACAGTTGAGAAGCACCATGTCCAGGCTGTTGCAGAGAGAACCGGAAGGGTTAGTAGGCGGTAGGGGAGGAAGCATGACTGCTGCGTCCACAGTGATCTCCTCTCTACTACAGCGTACTTGACGATAGATTAGTAGATCATGCCACACTTCCATCCGCTGGCTGTGACAAGTGGTGTTAAGCGAGCGGACAGAGGAGTGGCAGGATCTACTAATCTATCGTCAGTCCGCAACCTCCGTCCGCTGTATTGATGGTGCAGGATAGGCACTGTTGCAACAGGAAAGCTGCAGCATGATGCTGTGCACTAATCTGTCACAGCGTCATGCCGCACCTCCATCCAATCGCTTCTCTGCCAGGTCGCGACAGTGCTCTCCTGCACCATCACAACAGTGGTGTAAAGCGAGTGGACTGAGCCGCGGCATGATGCTGTGAACTTTAGCTTCTGTCACAGCGTCATACTGCACCTCCGTCCGCTCGCTTTTCTGCCTAAGCTGTCTGTCACCGCGTGATGACCTGAGCACGCCGTGAGTAACTCTCCTCCCTGTCCCTCGCTCCATTTTATCTGTTTTGGCTGCTAGTGTCTAGTGTCCCAGAGCTGCAGCTAAAAACTCAGTTTTCCCGCCTGTATCTCTGGTTTTTATAGTACACAGATCCACATGATAATAATTTGAAATCTGAGCTGCTCGTATTTAAAATGGACCCAAAAACATGGTTCTCTGGGTTATAGAGGCCAGGATAAGGGCCTCTGAAGTGACCCTCCATCCTCTAGCGTGACTCATCTCACACATAAAGTGACTCTTCTCAGCTCATTTGCATATGACTTTGGAGACGATTTTTAATAGGTAAACGAGCGAGTTTTAACATAAAAGAGACAATGCTTGAGGGGACTTAGTTTAGTGAAAACTGGGGACAGGTTTCCTTTAACATAGGAGTCCCCTTGTTTTTTTACTCCTATTACTCCTATATTTTACTGCATTATGTGGTAGAGTATTTAGACTAGGGTATGTAGAAAGTCTATTGTACTGTATTTAACAGCATAGATGATCTAGCAGTTTATACAGTCATCTTTCTAATACAATATTATAACCACAACTAGTAGTATGTGCCTGTATAGTTGGAAAAGTGCGTTTGGGAAGCCACTAAGTGGGGGACCCACTCAAGTATGTTTCGCCCCCCCCTGTGCTGAACCTCCTAGCTACGCCTCTGATACTGTACACTGTACAACCTCCTGCATAAACTTGGAGGACCCTGAGATTTTCCATTCTGGAGTTTTCGTTTTTCACTCCCCACCTTCCCATAGTCCTAACTTTTTTATTTTTTCCGTTCACGTAGACTTACGAGGGCTTATTTTTTGTGGGACAAGTTGTACTTTCTAATCGCACCATCTATGGTTGCATACCATGTAGTGAGAAGCAGAAAAAAAAAAGGTTTTTATTTTTATACACCGTACACTATGCGGTAAAATTGACCTGTTATCTTCCTTCTCTAGGTCAATATAGTTACAACGATACCACACTTGTATAATTTTTCTTGAGTTTTAATACTGTAAAACAAAAATTAAAACCTTTGAGAAAAAAAAAATTATCACCATATTCTGACCCCTATAACTTTTTTGTAGTTATGTGTATGAGGCTGTGTGAGGGCTCATTTTTTGAGGGCCAATCTGTACTTTTCAGTGATACCAATTTGAAGTGTGTGCGACTTTTTGATCTCTATTTATAAAAAAAATTATTGGGGAGTTGAAGTGCCAAAAAATGGCGAATTGGCTGTTTTTCCCATTACGCCATTTGCCTTATGCCATTAATATTGTTTTATTTTAATCGTATGGGCATTTTCGCACGCGACAATGCCAATTATGTTTATCTTTTTATTGGT
>ONZH01029705.1:0-69320 GCA_900303285.1 Rhinella marina | reverse complement strand
ACACTGTTATGGGGCATCTGTGTATGACACTGTTATAGGGGGATCTGTGGATAACACTGTTATGGTGGATCCATTGATTTGAAAAAAAGGCACTGCATACAAATGTGCAGCACGCCACGTTTTTGTATCCTGCAGAGTCCAGTAAAAAAAATACAAATGTTAACGTATATATATATATATTTTTTTTTACAATGGAACTGTATGGTGTAACGAACGCCACTGTATGGATCAGTCTGAGGCATCTATTAATGTATATGTTTTTTGTATACATTAAACGGATGGGAAAAATGTGATGTGAACACAGCCTAAGTGCCAGAATAAGCACCAGCGGAGCAGAGATGGGAGGCTGCCATGTACTGACAGAGCGCAGCCTGGTCCTGGTGGTCAGCAGTCAGGATCATTTATCTATTGGGAAATCCAGGGCACAGTATAATACACTAGAATCTATATACTATAAAGATATTAGCCCTACCCTGGAATAATAAGACAATTGGGGGTTATTTATTAAACAGAAATACGTATATATATATATATATATATATATATATATATATTAGGCGTATTTCTGACACAGATTTTGGCGCACAGATCCTTTGCGTCGCAATTTGCAACTTTCCCCCACTCATGCCAGGTCTAAAAAAGGTGACACAGGCAGGGAAAGGGATACAGTTATTGCCATACAGTTCTTGGATAACACCTCCATACAGTCACCAGATAACAACGCCATACATTCACCGAATAACACCTTCATACAGTGACTGGATAACACCTCCATACAGTAACTGGATACAACCACCATACAGTGACCGGATAACTCCATACATTAACTGGATAACACCGCCATGCAGTCACCGGAAAACTCCATACAGTAACTGCATAACACCGCCATACAGTGACCGGATAACTCCATACAGTAACTGGATAACACCGCCATATAGTCACCCGATAACTCCATACAGTAACTGGATGGCACCGCGATGCAGTCACCAGATAACTCCATACAGTAACTGCATAACACCGCCATACAGTGACCCGATAACTCCATACAGTAACTGGATAACACCGCCATATAGTCACCCGATAACTCCATACAGTAACTGGATGGCACCGCGATGCTGTCACCAGATAACTCCATACAGTAACTGCATAATACCGTCATACAGTGACTAGATAACTCCATACAGTAACTGGATAACACCGTCATACAGTCACCGGATAACTCCATACAGTAACTGGATAGCACCACGATGCAGTCACCGGATAACTCCATACAGTAACTGGATAACACCGCCATACAGTCACCGGATAACTCCATACAGTAACTGGATAGCACCGCCACACAGTCACCGTTTAAAAGGGTATAACAGGGCACTGTACTGGGAATTATTAGGGGCACTGTAGAGGGTATGGTAAGAGGGCACAATGCCGGGTATAAGGGGGCATAGTACAGGGTTGCAGGCACACTCATGCGACCCTGTGACGTTAGAAGGACCTTATGGTGCATGCAGTTTAAACACCACCATAATAAGAGGCAGAGGAGTGAAAAAGGGGCCCGGGATGGACAGGAGGGGTAGACACAGCAAGTAGGTGGAAGGGGCTCTGATGGGGATTCTTACAAGAAGTAGGGGCTGGAGATCTGTGCAGCAATAGGAGAGGTGCAACAGGGGGGAGAAAGAAAGGTGGCAGGAGCTCTGGATACATGGAGGAAAGGAGAAAGCAGGGGCTCTGTGAGGAAGACATAAGAGAAGGACAGGATATGGGGGGCAGGACTCCATGGAGGATTAATGATGCAGTAAAACAACTAAGTAGCATTGAAGCTGCTGGCCTATGGCATCCAGCAGCAGCATACAGAGTTCCCTGACCAGAGAACAGACAGTCACAGAGCAGACTCACATACCTTCACACTGCAGCTCCAGCCCTGCCATCTCTCTCCTCGTCAGGCAGCACACCTTGTGTAGAGGGTTCGTGTCTGAAGCTTGTAAGTAGAGATGAGTGAGCATGTTCGGCCGAGCGTACTCGGGAGCAATTTTCGAGTAGTAGCGTACGCATTTTATAATCTGTACGCTAATGCATACGCATCTTCTAATCTGTACACTAATGCTACGCTAATGCATACAAATTACAAGATGCGTACGCATTAGCGTACAGATTAGAAGATGCGTACGCTACTACTCGAAAATTGCTCCCGAGTACGCTCGGCCGAGCATGCTCGCTCATCTCTACTTGTAAGCCAACTTTTCTGCTCTGCTGGAGTGAAGAGAGGGCGTGTCTGAAGCTCCGCAGCAGTGAGACAGCAGCCGTCACCTCTGTACGCTGTGGAAATAGGCTTTTACACCAAGGGAGCTGCGGTTAGTGAATTAAACTTATTAAACAGCAGGGGGCCCCCTTCGAAGAGGGGGCCCTGGGCAATTGCCCTGTTTGCCTCCCCCCTAACGCCAGCCTGCCCATCAGACCTCAGATCAGTTTAATGTGCCCCCATCAGACCTCAGATCAGCGTATTTCGCCACCATCAGACCTCAGATCAGCCTACTGTGCCCCCATCAGACCTCAGATCAGCGGAATGTGCCCCCATCAGACCTCAGATCAGCCTACTGTGCCCCCATCAGACCTCAGATCAGCGGAATGTGCCCCCATCAGACCTCAGATCAGCCTACTGTGCCCCCATCAGACCTCAGATCAGCAGAATGTGCCCCCATCAGACCTCAGATCAGCTTAATGTGCCCCATCAGACCTCAGATCAGCCTACTGTGCCCCCATCAGACCTCAGATCAGCAGAATGTGCCCCCATCAGACCTCAGATCAGCTTAATGTGCCCCATCAGACCTCAGATCAGCGTACTGTGCCCCCATCAGACCTCAGATCATCAGAATGTGCCTCCATCAGACCTCAGATCATCAGAATGTGCCCCCATCAGACCTCAGATCAGCAGAATGTGCCCCCATCAGACCTCAGATCAGCCCCACCCAGCCACATAAGGTTAAAATAAAAACCTTTCTTACTTGTCCTGCGCTGCGGCTGCCCTTCAGTCCGGCGCTCACTCTCTCTGACGCTGCAAGGTCTGATGGGGTTCCCTACATAATGGAAGCGCTCACTTGTATTCGCCTTATTTACATATTTAAAGGGCCCGCCCGATATTTGCGCTGGGCGGCCCACTTTTTCAAAATATCGTGCTGCCCACCGGGCACATGCCCGATCTGGCAGATGGCCAGTCCGGGCCTGCAACTGTGCCCAGAGCATCAGGTCCCAGGCCAGGATGATTGTACTAAGGCCATCCCTGCTGGGCCCCCCAGAGGCACTGGGCCCGGAGCCGTCACCCCCCCCCATAGCTACGCCTCTGGCCATATATTATCAATTGCATTACCGCTGCAGTGCACCTTTACTAGTGATTGTTTGATTATATAGTTCGCCACATCCGCACAATTTGTTACCTTGTGTAGGATGGTTTTGTGGTACATGTGGTCCGCTGCAGGCATCCTCCATTGTATGCATTTTTGCTGGGGATTGCTGTTAGCAATGGATCACATGTGCTGGAATTGTTCCCCCGGTTTTATATGCACAACAGCATATACGGTCTGAGCAATTTTCTAGACCATGTTTTTTTTTTTTTTTCTGTGATTGTATTTGAACATTTACACCTGGAGGTGTGGCAACTCCAGGTTTGAATGTGCCATTACTTACATCTTATGGTAACATTCTGGTGCACCTGTGCAGCCTGAGTCACATGAGTCATTCGTAGGTGGGGCTCATAGTCTCCTCCCTCCTCCCATTGGATGTGTGATCTCACGCTGGAGGTAACTAGGAGTAGGTTGCTGTGTGTCGGCCTGTATGCTTCTTCCGCAATTGCCCATACGGCTAGGTAGGTTAGTGTTAGGTCCCGTGCCACTCTGAGATACCTTGACACGGTGCTCGGGCTTCGGTATGTTCTTGATATAAGAATATATTGGCGAAAGTCTCATTTTAACATCAGCATGAGGGTTTAGCCATATATTGTCAATTGCATTACCGCCGCAGTGCACCTTTATTAGTGATTGTTTGATTATATTGTTCGCCACATCCACACAATTTGTTACCTTGTGTAGGATGGTTTTGTGGTACATGTGGTCCGCTGCAGGCATCCTCCATTGTATGCATTTTTGCTGGGGATTGCTGTTAGCAATGGATAGCATGTGCCGGTTTGATATGCGCAACAGCATATGGGGTTTGAGCAATTTTCTGCCATTTTAGACCACGTTTCTTTTTTTTTTTCTGTGATTGTGGCTGCGTAGGAATAGCTGTAATGATTGCACAGGTTTCTTGACTTTGCCAGCACTGTGTGCAGGCCAGTGAACTTTTTCAAGAAGCGTTGGACCACAATTACAAGGTTAATTACATGTGCCATACAGGGAACATGTGTTATTCGGGCTCGGTTCAGTGCAGCCACTATCTTGGTACCATTGTCGCTCACAACCTTGCCGTTTGCAGCTGGTGGTGAGACAGCCAGCATGCTGTTTGCTGCCTGATGTGTTTCAGCAACTGCTCACCTGTGTGGCTGCTCTAGCCTAGGCAGATCAAGTCCAACACCTGACACATGTGATAGGAGGTAGGGGGGGTAACACTGTGCCCTGCTGCTGTTGGAGACAAGAGGGTGTCCATGGAAGAGAATGTGGAGAAGGCAGATAAGTGCGTGGTCTGGAACCCAGGAGCATGGAGGTGCCTGGCCACGTTGCTTGAATGCTGCCTCGCCCCTAAAAACATTGAGCCAGTGGGCCGTGAAGGACATGTATTGGCTTTGGCCATATGCGCTGCTCCAGGTGTCCACCATGGCGTGCACAGTACTGCACAGGGACAGCTGCAGGGAGCAGCTGATGTTGTCCGCTATATGCAAGTAAAGGGCAAAGATTGCTTTTCTGGAGAAGTAATGCAAGCCAGGGATCTTCCAGCACAGCTGAGCACAGGCCATCAGCTCCCTAAAGGCAGCAGACTCAACTAAATTATAAGGCATTGACTGTACCTCCAACAACTTGGCCAGGTGGGAATTAAGTTTGCGCACCATGGGATTGCTGGGTGCATAAACTTGCTTCTTGGCCATCGATTCCATTATGGATGCCTGGCAAGTTTGACACCGTGAAGGAGGAGATGGAGCTGCACGCATGGCGACGATGACTTGAAAGACACATGGATGTGGGCTGGCTGCTGCAAGAAGCAAACTCTTCTTGTGGTAGATGGCAGCAACCCAGTTTTAATGGGATGATGCTGCTTCACGTGGTTCCACAGAGCTGTGGTACCTATGTTTGAGTCTTTTGTCTGCTGTTTGTTGCTGCCACTACCACCATCCTCATCCTCTGATGTTAACTTCTCCTCCCCACCCCGATTCGACTCCCAGGTTCTGTGTAAAATTCAATCATCATTATCGGACTCCTTAACCCCCCTGCCAGTTTTATCAGACTGTGATAGCTCACGTTGAGCTCCTTGACCCACCTGTAGATTCACTGTTCTGAATGTGCCACCACTGTCACTACCTCCACCATCTTGGCTACAGGTGCCACTACTTATACTACTAAAAGCACAGCTGTGAACGGGGACCCACGCCTCCCCACGGTCCTCCACTGGGCTATCCAAAAGTTGGCTGCTCTCTAAAAAGTCATCACGGAGACACATGATCTATGCCACTGCTACTAGCCACATTCTTACCTGTTTAAAAAAAAATGCTGTAATCCTTTTCAACTAAAATACAAATAGATTAAAATAAAAATACTCTAATCCCTTTCTACAGAATACACTCAAGAAGACAATGCTTTTTTTCGTGAATGAAGTTGGAACTTGGCACCTGTGACAGATTTTTGTCTAATCTGACGTATATGTGCATTCAAATACAGAGAATCAGAAAAAAAGATACGTAACACTTGAAATGTATGAATTATTTACTACAGGCACGTCTGTGACATTTACTGCTCTCACTTGGTTATAATTAACTGAAAGGCTGCACCTCACAAATAACGGTCACATTTTGGTAATGAAAAAATATAAATAAACAGAAAGCGGACTGATACAGCATCAGGTGTAACTTTATCTACTATTATCGCTGCAGCTGCAAACTGTGGTTATTGCTTGACAACAACTGAATGCAATTTCCTCCTGCCTGGTGGTGACAGCACACTATCGATTAGCTTATGTGCACTCACTTATGCGGACAGGTGCTGCACCCACCCCCCAAGTAACGGTCAAACTTTGGTAATGAAAACAAAATGAAAAAAAAAAAAATAGTTTGATACAGTGTCAGGTGTAACTGTATCTTTTTTTAGTGCCGCCGCAAACTGCAATTATTGCTTGCTCGCAAGTGCAATTGACTGCAATTTCCTTCTGCCTGGTGGTGACAGCACACTATTGATTGCTTATGTGCACTCACCTATATAAACTATGGCTATTTTAGGGGGCACTACAAGGACCAGCCCGTCCAAGCTCTTCACTGCTCTGTTGTCCCTAAAGTATCCCTAAACATTCCTGAACTTTCCCTCCCTGCTAAGATACACACTACCCAATTATTCTCCTTACTACTACTAGCCCTAATCTCTATCTAATCTAATGCTACCACTAGATAATAGCTCCCTAAATGATTGTAAATTTCCCTCCTGCAGAGATGGTCCTCTCTGGTCAAAGACTAAGCACACAATGACTATCCTGTAGCTGTTTCCAGGCACCTGCCTTCTTTAGTCCACACTGATTGGCCCATAGAGGCTGCCTGTCAGCCTCTGAGCCAATCAGGGCAAGCCGTCCACCCAGTTCCTGTCTTAGTCATGGACAACATCTGCATGTTTGTATATCTCCCTGTGTTTCCGTGGACTATCTCCTATACTCTGGCTCATTGGGACATTGAGTGATTATAATGTCTTCAAAGCATTGTGGAATACATTGCCGCTAAATAAGCCAGTAAAATAAATAAAAATAAATAAATTGCCACAAATGGTCAAATCAGTATGTATTGCATCCATAGTAACAAATATATAAAATGTGACATGTAATAAATAGAGATGAGCGAACGTGCTCGAAAAGAGCACTGTACCGCTCGGCTCCCCTGCGCACGCATGAGCGCAGGCAGCCGCTTCCGTCCTCCTCAGGATGGAAGCGGCTGCCTGCGCCCATGCGAGCGCAGGGGAGCTGAGCGGTACAGTGCTCATTTCGAGCACGTTTGCTTATCTCTAGTAATAATAAACCATGTATACTAGTGACTACTATGAAAAAGGCAAGTAAAGTAAGATCCACATCTAACAGCATTGAACTATGTACTGACTAGATAACTGTTTACCATGCTACATTTTCACTATTTTGATATAATAGGGATCTATCTTTTACATTTACCAGTCAACACTTGTCTTCCATCTACTATATTGTTTATTATGTTCTATATTGGGTTTCTTGGCCTTTTCTTTCCCACATATCCTTCATCACCTTCTCTGTTTCCCTGAATTCTCTACAGAGTTTCTATTAAACAGTGTTCACTTCAAAATTCTGTCTTTTCATGAAGTCCTTCAATGCCTTATTCCTTTACATATCTCAGCTCTCACAATACCCCATTCATACACAATGTTCTTCTTATGTCTGCCTTGTTTCTAACCTCATCCTTACTAAAACGTCATGATTTGTCTAGAATGCATTGAATAAACTAGTTAGTGCTTCTGTAAATCTATATAACACTACCAGGTACACGATGCAGTGGAGGAAGACGGTTAAAGATAATAGAAAGAAGCAGCAAGATAAATAAAAAACAAGAAAAAAAATCAGTCACAAAGAAAAACAGAAGATGCAGACCCTAAACCTGCTGTGAACTAATACAACACAGTGTATGTGAATTTACAAGAGTTGTCCAAGTTATTTTTATTGATGACCTATCTTCAGGACACATCATCAATAGGGATGAGAGAACCCGTACCGGAATGTTCGGGTTTTGTACCGAACATTAGGGTGTCCCATCATCCGAACAAGAACATTGGAGCGAAAGTCTCTGTCCGTTTTTTGGATTTTAAATAAATCATGCTGAAGGCTACAGCACAGCCAATCAACAAGTTGTGGGCACTTGAAAGCCATCACAGTCATGCCTAGTATGTCACCCTGCATGCATAAATGCAGCTGCTAGTGTAGGGACAGTGTTAGGGTTTTAATGTTTTTAATAACTCTGTGGGTGATGTATAGGCATTTTTGAGGGAGTAATACAACACCTTTGCACCAGTGACACAGAAATACAGTACTTAATCCGGCTGTTAAGTCTGTGGGTGTCCTAAAGTCATTTTCTGGGGTTCCATACTCTGCATTTGCATCCAACTTACTGTAATAGGAGAGTCAGTCTATTAATTTTGTTGGTGACATAAAGCCATTTTTTGGGGTTCCAGGGGTAAACAGAAAACTATAGTAGGGGATCGCTTATTACAGCGCTGGCTTGGTGGAATCCACACTAATGTTACCAGTATGGTAGAAGATAGCTATATTCATAGGTAGTCAATGTGTTTCGAGGGTAGGAGATCCCTCTTGAGCAGGACAGTATGCAGATATAATACAGTGCTCTCTTTAAAAAGCATGGGTTTTGGTGGGCAGGCTGGGGGGTGGGGGTTAGGGGCGTTCTCCATGTGATGACAATTCCTTGGAGCGCAGGCTTTGAGGAGTTGCCTGTGTCTAGCTTGTGAGAATAAGACAGTCAGCACTTACAATCTGCTCTCTGTGGATACACTTTTGTTGTTTTAAATTGTATAATTATGTGTCTATTTAAGGTCTTCTACAGTGGTTGTGACTCCTCACAACCCCCTATGGTAAGAGTATCCTAACCTTTTCCACCTACCATTTTGACACACAGACACCGCACATGTGGTGCTGCTTCCTATCCCTTTTATCTTTCACATTTTTGGGGGTTCATAACACTTTTTTTTGCATCTGACTTACTGTAATACAATAGTTAATCAGTCTGTTACTTGTGTTGGTGACAGAAAGCCATTTTTTGGGTTTCTTAACACCTCATATGTATCTGTCTTACTGTAATACAATAGTTAATCAGTCTGTTAACTGTGTCAGTGACATAATTTTTTGTGGTTCCAAACCACGCATTTGCATGTGTCTTACTGTAATAGGAGAATCAGTCTTTTAATTGCGTCGGTGACAAAAAGCCATTTTTTTGGGTTCATAATATGGCCTTTGCATCTGTCTTATTTTACAGTGTCCGGTCACGAGGAACATGGAAATTGGCCCAAAAGTCCATATCCTTTGTTTGGTTTTAAATAAAGTTTTTAAACTGTGGGCACTTGAAAGCCATCACAGTCATGCCTAGTATTGGCATGGCTGTGATTGGCCAGCACACCACATGACTCTGCATATATAAATGCTGGGTCACATGTTGCACCACATGTTGTAATAGGAGAGTTAGTCAGTCTGTTAATTGTGTCAGTGACATAAACCTATTGAAGGGGGGAGATAACCCTTATTCTGTCTGTTATTTAGCACAGCACCATCCACAAAGCAAAAGAGGGAGAGGGGTGCAAAAGAAGAGTGGTCGGCCCCTTGCCAGTATGCCTGCTACCGCCCACCACCACCACCGAGGGACAGAGCACACCAAAGCCAGCTCAAAGGACCTTTCAGCCCGCTGATAAGCTGTTTGAAAATAAGGTCCCCCACTGGGCTACCTCTGCCTTGCTTTCATTGGCCGTCTGCTCACCATTACATCCGCAGCAGTGAGCAGGTGTAATTAAACCTAAGCCATTCCATTCATTTCCGCTAGATAGCTCTTTCCTATACACTTGTAGTGAAAGGGACACCATTGAAGTGGATAGGACGGCTTCGGTGTACAGTAATTACACCACAGCGGTGAGCAGGTAAACAATGAAGATGGCACGGAGCTGGCATAGCGAGTGCCTTCTCTTGAAACAGCTGATCGCCCAGCAGCAGTTTTCTACTCTCCCTGCACTGTCCCTGCAGTTTAACTTCCAAGCCTTCACACTGAAATCGGACCACCAAGTGGAAAGAATATTATTAAGCAGATTGGTCTGGGTATACCTGATTTATTGCAATTTGTGACAAATTGATTTGGAACAAATCAAATTTCTTGTCAAACTGTGGCAAACCTGCCAAATCAGATTTTTACCATCAAGTTAATTTTGTTGGGACTTGAAAAACTAGAGCAATGGTCTAAAGGTCTGATAGGTAATTATAGGAATTTGATTACAATATATACCACATGCATAGATTACTTTCAAGGGGCCATATAAAACAGTCTTCCAAATGTATGCCCCAGACATATACAACTGGATTTGTGCATGTGGTTTTCAAATCTGCCAAGGCGAAACGATCCTGGAATTTACCAGGTAAATATGGATGTAGCAGAGTTAAAACTGTATGTTAAAAGTACTTACATGATTTTCCCAGCATTTATGCAGAATATTTAGCACAGATCTGGAGTGAACATAGTTTTAAAGGGGTTGTCTAGCATTTTGATGGTCTATTGAGATTTGAACTATGAGGAAACCTTCTGACAAGTCTAGATAGTCTTACATATGCTACAGTGCTACATCTGTCTAATCACTCCCCTAAAAAATGTCAGAGTAATAGATTTCTGGAAGAAAAATTGAGGCAATGAAGAGAGAAGCACACTTTTTTACTTTTTTCTTGTAGTTACATTTTTTCTGGCATAACAAGATTGATAACTGAAGCCCAATCTGCTCATTGTTGACTTTCAGCAACCTACATCAGGGATCATCCACTAGACCAAGGTTTGCTTTCGATAACTGGCATAGAACAAATACAATACATGTCTCTTTGTTGGCAGTGAACATCTTTCTAGACATTTCTAAGGACATTTAATAGGTCACTTTAGTATTATTTTTATATTTTAGAGTTATTCTATAATACCAAATCTCTTCAGGATTGAAAAAGGCGTATTACAGACAGCAAAAAATAATCTCATAAATAAGAGTATTAGGAGTGGTTTCTTTTCATTGAATAATCCATGTTGATTACCATATCAATAGCCTGAATCAATTGCATATGCAGCCTGTTTTTCACTTTGAGGCATGTGAAATTTTCTGAAAAGAGATTTTGAAGAATGTTGTATTGCAAGAAGGAATACAAGGGGCCCTATTCTGGCTTTCTCTCTGTCTGCCTTTCTCTCTCTCTCTATATATACATGTATATATACACACACAACCCTAACGCCAAAAAATTTGAGACATTTCTAAAAATCTAAATAAAAACAAAATGCAAAGTGATACATTTTACTATCTGATGAACAACATTAAAAGTTAGGATAGTGTTATGTCTACATTTTTCAAAAAGTTTGGTTTAGACTCAAATCGATTTGACACTAATCAAGTTGCTTCAATTTCCCTGAAAATTCCTTAACACCCACTAGTTTCTTAGGACTCACATTTTGTATGAAAAGATGTTGGGGCACATTTACTAAGACCAGCACAAAAAGTTGGTCTTAGCCCCCCCCCCTCCTCCTGCACTGCTGTAGTACAGTAGATGACAGGTTAATGATGAGGTGTTCACGTCTTCATAAATTAGGTGCATCTATGGCAGTATGTGTGCCTCCCGAAAAACTATGTCAGCTTCTTGTTGGCTCAGGTTTTCGACTACATTGACAGCTATTTCCAGTGGGAGCTCTGGCCCTGGCACAGCCCCTGATATGTCCCCACTCTGCCCCCATCCCACCCAACTGTCGAAAACCGGCCATGCAAATAAATATTGTTGCATGGCTGTTCAAAAAGCCAACTTTTTAAAGTAAATATGCCCATTGTCTCTTTTTTTGATAATATTTTATGAATGTTTGCTCCTCCTCTTGAATGCAGTGACAGCAATAGCAAATAGTGTCAGGATGACCATGTAATACATAACTGTGGGTAAGCACATGGTTGACGGTGTTTACAAACGGCATGTTTAAAAACACAATGCACCGTGTCATGAGTCATGCTTTTTCATTGTTACTATGTCTGTTCATTGTGTGCCATTGTATACCATGTGGGCTGGTTACCATGTTCTGTGCATTCTGGCCATGCATACTTGTGCTGTGAACTGTACCTTTGTGACTTCTATCTCTTCCCTGCCTGTATCTGTATGGAGAAACTATCTGTTAAATGCCTGTTCACTGTTTGCCTTGTTGGCTGCTTGGTGTAGCTAGGGTCATTTCTCAGTATGGCAGTTCGCATTTGCTTCGGTCCTTGTGTACTGGCAGCTTTTGCTTGTGGTTATGAATTGTACCATTATGAAATGTACATCTCCAGTGTGGTCCTCGTGGGGTTATATTCCCTGTCAGTGTCTGTACCTGCCTGATTCTGCACCAGTTGCCATGAGTTTGTTCATGAGCTCTGTATCTGTTTGCTATGGGTGGTCTATAACCTGCCCTTATTGCGTAACTTTAATATCTACAGGCTTTGCTTGTGTACTTGCGTTGAACCCATAGTGTCAGTCTGAATTGAGCTTCCTGTGTGTGCTAAATTTTGTCTGTATGGGTATGAACAGGGTCCTGCACCTGTTGCCAAGTGTCAACAGGTTTCTTCAGCTGTTGACAGATATAAACAGGTTTATTGCTGAATGTGAACGGGTTTCTGAAGCTCTTGCGGGGTGTGAACAGGTTTCTGACGTTCTTGCTGGGTGGAAATGTGATTCAGCAGCTCTATTCAGGCTCCTGAAGCACCTTCTGTGCAAGTGTGGGCTCCTGATGCTCTTTCTAAGTGTGTAGGGGTTCCTATGGCGCCTGCCTTGTTCTTGCAGCTTTCTAAAGCTCATGTGATATCTGAATAGTCTCCTAAAGTTCCTAAGGCTCTTGTCGTGTCTGTATAATTCCTGAATCTCCTGAGACTCCTGTCATGTCTGAACAGTCTCCTAAAGTATCTATCTATACATTACTACATTACATTTTCAAATGAATGTATCAAAATTGTTACACATTAATGGATAGTACTCTTAGGCCCCTTTCACAGAAGTGAGTTTTCCAAACAGGTGAGATGGGTGAAGTGAACGCATAGCACCCGCACTGAATCCTGACCCATCCATTTCATTTCAATGGGTCTGTGTACATGAGTGTTTTTTTAACGTATCAGTTCTGCGTTGAGTGAGAATCGCTGCATGTTCTATATTCTGCATTTTTCACGCAGCCCTGGCCACATAAAAGTGAATGGGGCTTCAGTGAAAAATGCATTGCATCCGGATGTAACCTGGATGCAATCCGAATGCGTTTTTCACTGATGGTCGCTAGGAGATGTTTTTTGTAAACATTCAGTTTTTTAGGTGGCTGTCCACTTAAACTGACAGCCTAGGCAAGGAGAGCACTAATTAGAGAAGCAGCCAAGAGTCCCATGGTCACTCAGGGAGGGGGGGGCAACAAACTTAAGGTGGGAGAATCTGTCCACAGGACAACTAGTAGTCATGTACTCCACAAATCTGTCCTTTATGGAAGCATGGCAAGAAGAAAGCCATATTTAAAAACAAGCCATAAGAAGTCCTGTTTGCAGTTTGCCACAAACACTATGTGTGGTGGAAAACTAACACTGAATATCACCCTGAACACACCATCCCCACCATGAAACATGGTGGTGGCAGAATCATGCTGTGAGAATTATTTTCTTCAGAAGGGACAGGGAAGCTGGTCAGAGTTGATGGGAAGATGGATGGAGCTATATGCAGAGCAATCCTGGAGGAAAAATTGTTAGAGGCTGCAAAAGACTTGAGACTGGGGTAGAGGTTCACCTTCCAGCAGGACAACAGCCTTAAACATACAACCAGAGCTACAATGGAATGATTTAGATCAAAGCATATTCATGTGTTAGAATGGCTCAGTCAAATTCCAGATTTACATCCCATTGAGAATCTTTGGCAAGACTTGAAAATTGATGTTCACAGATACTCTCCATCCAATCTGACTGAGCATGAGCAGAATAATGGGCAAATATTTCAGCTTCTAGATGTGCAAAGCTGGTAGAGACATACCCAAAAGATTTGCAGTTTTAATTGCAGCAAAAGGTGGTTCTACAAAGTAATGAAAACCATGTATCATTTTCTTTTCACTTCACACATACTTGCTACTTGCTACTTTATGTTGGTCTATCAGATAAAATCCATTTAACATTGCAGGTGTAACATTAAAAAATGTGGAAAAGTTCAAGGGGTATGACTACTTTTTGAAGGCACTGTATACCTAAAAACATTCAAACACTGTACAATAGCTTTAAAATCTAGGTGATACCACAAAAACCCTAAGTTTAAAGGGAACATAGTATTATATTATAACAAAAGGCACGCAGATTGCTTTGATGATCCTAGTTCTTGGAGCCTTGCTGAGGTCTAAGAATTAGCATAGTCTTGCTACTGTACTACTGTATGCTGGGGACCAGGAATTAGAGGGTAACCATGCTGGGCACCAGGAATGAGATAAGGCCATGCTGGGGTGCAGAAATCAGACAGGTTACCTAAAAGTGAGACATAATAAAAAGACAAGATTTTAGTCTCTATATCATTAAAGTTTTTTTTATTTGTTTGCTCCACATATTTGATAACTCCACCAAACACTTTAATCTTTATTCTGTATTTTTTCCAAGATGATTGTCCCCTATAAAGACCATTTTTTCAGAGCAAAGTTAGTTGCTTGGCTTAAGTGTTTTTACTATTGATACATTTAGTAATCTATAAAAAAAAAAGTAATAGCACAACGTGTGGAGTGTGCAGAAGGAGCGTATAAATAAACTGAAGAAGCAAACTTGAAAGAGTGCTTCAAGATTTATTTGGAGCACAAGGTTACAAATACCAAATATTTGCATTTTGTGACCTATTAAAAAGTGTTAGAACATTTATATATATTTTCATTTATGAAACAAGTATTGACTATTTTATGGTTCAAAAGTCATGTCCACATCTTCTTGCATTGACTCTTTATTTTCACTTTTTTTTTTACAAAGTTCTGGAAGACTCTAGTGGCTAATCGAATATGTTCCATCTGTTGTGCTAGACTTTTGAAAAAAAAAGTTGAGAATAATTACCCATTTTAGTGAAATACTGTAAAAACTATAAATGTTCTAAACAGTACAGTTGTAGTGCTAATGTTCTGTCTGTACCAAAATGTTTCAATTTCTGTAAAAACTTTGAAAAACTAAAACAGCGAAGCATAGTCTCTATTTATACAACAGTTAAAGGGATTGTTTTTAATCAAGATGACTGGTAATCTCTCACTCTGATGGAGCTGGTCCAATGGATGGCCATTTATATGAATGGTAGATCATGAAATATTATATTTTCCCTGAAACTTCATCCTTGTACTTAAGGAGGTCATGGCAGTAAGACAACTCGTTTCGGAATCTTAAAGTGGCATCTGTTCAAACAAACAAAACATAGTGTAAATGACTAAGGTCTTGCTTTTTAATGGCTAATCCTTTTTTTATGACACAACTTACTTCTGCACATTTGAAATACTCTCCAGAAAACACAAGCATATCTGTAGTAGAGAATGGGTACATTAGGGAAACCTTAAAGTAGCTGAATAAGAATGAGAAAATCTGCTTCCTTGGTATACTACATTGTGAAAATAAACATAATGTGGCAGCTATAAAAGGTGTCTGGATATCAGCTCTTTGATATATTGGATCCCATTGCGGTGTTCAGCTAACATAGCAGTTGTAGCTACATATGTAGGAATTATATACTAGGAGTTCATGTGTCTATTGACTTGCATTTCTACCCAAGACCAGATCAATAATTAGAGTTGGACCAGCCCACCAGAGAAACCTGTGAGGGGCTCAGGATCTGAGCTTCATACTTTGTGTTATTATCTATCACTATGATGGTGGTTTAACACATAACATTTTTTAACCTATTTTCCCCCCAGTATTTTGCAGATTTTAGTTTGTACTACAAATAAAAAAAGACTATGTGTAAAGGAAGCCTTAGAAAAGTGACAGAAAATGTCAGTTTCAACTACACCTCCAGACTTTTTTTTGTTGGGGACACTCTAAAGCTTGATGATTTCTATGTATGCCCCTTACAGTGTAGGAGTGTGTAAGGACTTGTCCCATTGGCAAGTGTAATAGTATCAGCCAGGTATAAACCTATTTAAAAAATGTCTAAGAGGAAAAACAAAGGAACAACACCAGAATTGTTATATTGTGAAATGGCATGGTGAGATGGCAGCTCGACTTTTCTTAGTGGGTTTGTTTTTCCCATGACTTAGTGATAAATGTGAACAAGCCACCAAGAAATTCATTAGGTCTGTCATGTCTAAAAAAAATGCATGTTTATTTGCAATTATTGCACAATTATTAAACTACTTGTTGCAAGCAACAACTCTTGGATATAGACCTAAAGGTCACCTGTCAACCTGATCTGCATTTTACGTATATGTATTTGGTTATTAGACTACAACTAGGGTTATACTGTTCAATAGGGATGAGCGAACCGAACCGTAACGAACCAGATTCGTTACGAACTTTACCGAACGTTCGGTTCGTCCCCGAACCGAACTTTCGTCAAGTTCGTATGAATCAGGTTCGTAAATAAAGTTTACTTTTTCCACAGAATAGACCAGGATACAAGGGATTATTTATTACTCCTACAATCCCTTGTATCCTGGTGTGACCCTCGTGTCAAACCACCCTTTTGGGAGGAGAATGGCCGAGATGGGTTATTATTTTCGTTCGTCCGAACGTTCGTTCGGACGAGCGAACAGAACCGTAACGAACCAGATTCGTTTAAGAACTTTTAAGACGAATCTGGTTAAAATAAAAACGGCACATCAAAACTGTACCGTTTTCACAGAATAGACCAGGATACAAGGGATTATTTATTACTCCTACAATCCCTTGTATCCTGGTGTGACCCTCGTGTCAAACCACCCTTTTGGGAGGAGAATGGCCGAGATGGGTTATTATTTTCGTTCGTCCGAACGTTCGTTCGGACGAGCGAACAGAACCGTAACGAACCAGATTCGTTTAAGAACTTTTAAGACGAATCTGGTTAAAATAAAAACGGCACATCAAATGCGTACATATTCAGTTAAGTAGCGTACCTTTGACAACGCTAGACTGTATGTTCGTTATTTGTGCGGGAATGTTCGCATTAGCGTACGTATTAGTGTAGATTCTCAAATATGCGTATATTCGTTCGTATAAGGTTCGTTTTAGGTTCGGTTCGTACGAATCCGAACTTCAAGAAAGTTCGCCGAAGCGAACCGAACCGAACTTTTCAAAAGTTCGCTCATCCCTACTGTTCAAGGTTAGAAGAAGGACACATACATGACAAAACCTCCTGTAGTGTATTATGGAGCTATTAAAGGTTAGTTTGGCTAATGGGTAATTACATTAATAAATTGATGCAAAATCTCCTGAAAATGAGTCACCATTGCTTCTCTGTTTCACTCTATAACAAGACACTCACTAGTGTCACTATGCAAAAAGGCAATCATAATCCAGGAATCATCATATCTAATAGCATCATTTCAGGATGTTACACTCTGTCAACACTTATTCCTGATATGGAATATCAGCACTTCTTCCACATTTTAACAAATCTCATCCACACACTGTGTAATAAATTCAATGCGGAGTCCACACGGAAAATGGACATGCCGTCATCCGTTTGCTGTGAATTCTTTGCAGACTTCACTGAAGATCCGCAGTAATATGAAGCAGATTTTTTCACTGCCATTTACATCCTATAAATCTGAATGGGCGCATCAGTTAAACTGTGGTCTATCACATACTGCTCAGCCCATTCATCACCTCTTCATTTTGTCAGCCAGGGACTTTAGGAGGAAGCATACCATTATAGGTCAATGAATGAACAGATGACATGTTCTGTATATGGATGACAAATCGGCTAGTAAAAAAGTTTAAGGGTGTTATGCCACAACAAATATTCAATATTTTTCAAACCAGTATCTGGATCTGTATACTTTTGCTATTACATAAAATAATTACAAATGTAGTATACCCACTGAGTTATTCACTGAAATCTATCTGTACCATCTGATGTTTGCTCTTTTTCTAATTTCTCTGTTGTGTTCACTGAGGTGGACGCACATGCTCAGTTCCATCTTTCATCTGCCACTGGCTGCAGTATAAAAGACATACCCCATAAGAAAGTACACATCCTCTAAGCTGCAAGCTTGAAATAAATCTAGCACAAATGTGGTGCCAATATTCAAAAAGGGTCCAAAAACAGAGCCCGGTAACTATAGGCCGGTAAGTTTAACATCTGTCGTGGGTAAACTGTGAAGGTTTTCTCTGAGATGCTAACTTGGAATACCTCAATGAAAATAAGCAAATAACTCCATATCAGCATGGCTTCATGAGGGATCGGTCATGTCAAACTAATTTAATCAGTTTCTATGAGGAGATAAGTTCTAGACTTGACTGTGGCGAATCAATGTATGTCGTATATCTGAACTTCTCCAAAGCATTTGACACTGTACCACATAAAAGGTTAGTGTATAAAATGAGAATGCTTGGCCTGGAAGAAAATGTCTGTATGTGGGTAAGTAACTGGCTCAGAGATAGAAAACAGAGGGTGGTTATTAACGGTACACACTCAGATTGGGTCACTGTCACTAGCGGGGTACCACAGGGGTCAATATTGGGCCCTATTCACTTCAATATATTTATTAATGATCTTGTAGAAGGCTTGCACAGTAAAATACCAGTTTTTGCAGATGACCCTAAACTGTGTAAAGTAATTAACACAGAAGAGGACAGTACACTGCTACAGATGGATCTGGATAGACTGGAGGCTTGGGCAGAGAGGTGGCAGATGACTAGATCACTAGTCAGACCACACATGGAGTACAGACCGAACTGGATGGACAGATGTCTTTTTTCGACCTTATAAACTATGTTACTATGTTACAACAATTGGAGTAATGAATGGGGAGATCTCTGAATCCATGTGGGTTTCAGGACTGATATTGTATGGTACATAGTAACATAGTAACATAGTTTATAAGGCTGAAAAAAGACATTTGTCCATCCAGCTCGGCCTGTTATCCTGCAAGTTGATCCAGATGAAAGAAAAAAAAAACCTGTGAGGTAAAAGCCAATTTTCCTCACTTTAGGGGAAAAAAAATCCTTCCCGATCCAATCAGGCAATCAGAATAACTCCCTGGATCAACGACCCATCTCTAGTAACTATAACCTATAATACTATTACACTCCAGAAATACATCCAGGCCCTTCTTGAACTCTTTTAGTGAACTTACCATCACCACTTCCTCAGGCAGAGAGTTCCATAGTCTCACTGCTCTTACCATAAAGAATCCTCTTCTATGTTTGTGTACAAACCTTCTTTCCTCCAGATGCAGAGGATGCCCCCTCGTCACAGTCACAATCCTGGGGATAAATAGATCATGGGAGAGATCTCTGTTCTGACCCCTGATATATTTATACATAGGTATTATGGTATGATATTGGATTTTCATTTTTTATATTAATAATTGGATAACCTCTTTAATGTAGCATTCCCATTGCTACAAGTCATCTGTGTATATTGGAATATCTGTCAATTTTCTCACTTTATACAAGACAAGTTTCTATTTTAGAGTGAATAAAACAGCAATTTATCTTAAATGCTGAAAATCCCACTAGGGTTAGTACAGTCGCTGTTATAAAATAGCTACAGTCACCTTGCTTGTAATAATTCTCCAAAGTGAATATAGTCATATTCATATAAAAGGCTAAACTCTAAAAATGAGAGAAGAATCAAAGTTAAAACCAGTTATCATCCAGTAAAACGTCCTGTGGGTTTTATGTAACTGGAGTCAATGATATTCGGTTCAATGTGTCTAGGTTGATGCTTTGCAACATGACTTCTGGGATGTTGCAAAATGTATAAAGGATTTTGTGGCTTGGCACAGGCTTCCTGCATCAATCATTGCAAACTCACTCCAAAACATTAACAGCCTGTTTTATGATTAGCAATAGCAATCCCCAAATATCTTAATACGTGACAGCGTTTACCGGTCTAGGCCAGGGTTTATCAGAACTAGGTCACTACATCAGCATTTAAGACCTGTGGTTTGGTTGTAAGCCATGTGAACCTTTGTATTGGGTTTACAGCTACATTTTGATGAAGACTACACTTATTTGTTGATATATAGATATGGCAAAGCTGAACTTTTCTCTTTTAATTTGTCTTTCCTTTTTGTACTTTTGTACTTTTTTGTACTTTGTCTTTCCTTAATTTGTTCAAAGACATTTGATATTGAATTGACATTGCATGGGTAGGACAAGACAGACTCGGGAAAAACGTATTCCTTATGCAGATAAATATGCTGAATGAGATATATTATAATGCACATAGAAGAGCCTTGTGGCTCCTGTGACTATTGCTGTCTACTGCGGCACCTAACTTATAGAATAGTGAAACATTCTTATGTTCCCAGAGCCCAGTATAGGGGAATCTGACCCATCAGAGCCCCCTTGCCCACAGCACCACTTATAAAAAAGAAATGAAGTTAACATAAAATTAAATGAGCTAAATTTGGATTTATGAATACAGTGATCCCTCAGGATCCCTTCAGTTTTGTCCCCATTCATTGTCAATGGGGACAAAACTGAACTGAAGACAACTGAATGCTCCTGAAAGCATTCCGTTCTGTCTTCAGACCGGAGAGCAAACCGCAGCATGCTGCAGTTTGCTCTCCATACTAGTTATCCGCACCTAAATGGACCTGAAATGACCCCCAATGCAAGTCAATGGGGACGGATCCGTTTGGTGTGGACACACTTGTAAACGGATCCGTCCTCCATTGACTTTCAATAGAGGTTATTCCAGATCCGTTTAAAAGATGCTAAAGATAATACAACCGGATCCGGAATTACGGATCTACAAGGTTGTATTATTCAGTACGGATCCGGCGGGTACCTTCACCCGCCGGATCCGTACTAAGGCTAGTGTGAAAGTAGCCTTAGTTATGTGCTTATTTTTCTTAAATCTTCATATTGTCTTATCTTGGATGACATTTTGGGGCTTTAGAACCAATTACTCAAGTTACAATGGTTTCAACATACAATGGTCGTCCTGGAACCAATTAATATTGTAACTTGAGGGACCACTGTACATGATTTTTGCTTTTAACACGGAAGATGGAAGATTGCTCTAATGTAGTAGATCAGGGGTGGGAAAAGCCCTCATGGTGCCCAAGGTACAGCCCAACACCCTTAGCCTCTAAAGTTCAACCTAATAGCTTTTGGGTGGACAATAATTCATTTTATTACCCCATCTCCTCCTTGTGCAATACATATTTATTGGAAGAGAGGAATAAGTCACTACCAGACACGTCTTCCATTAAAGAAGAGATGGGATAACCCACATAGACATTAGATACTGCAATTGACAAGTTAGGTTGGCATTCATCTAATGTGTTACCACCTTTAACCAGTTGTTCAGGTTCTCCAGACATCTGCCTACACTGCCTACCCTGGTCCAGCCCATGTATGAGCTTTACTGTAAAAAGGGGGTATCACTTCATACCTGGTCTAAACATTCTGACTTAAAGATAGTTATGTGGGTTCAGTATGAATGGTCACATCAGTATTGTAAGATTTCAGCCATTTGCTTTAAGGGAGTCTTTCACCTGTTTTTCACCTATATAACTAACAGCAGTGCCCCAAAGAAGATTGCAGACACACCCCAGACATACCTTTGTGCACTTTGTGTCTGTATTACATGTCCAGGAAAAGCACTTTTATTCTGCTGGAAAACAGCTCCCAAGTGCCCAGCTCTGCTGCTGCACGTGCCCAAAGCAAACCAGACTGAAGAGGGGAGGGCTGCTTTAGCTGCTTATATCTTGGGATTGGTAGCAGATAGAAAAGTGGTTCTGACCTTCTTTGAAAGCTGGCATTCCCAAATCACAGCATTATATCCAGAATATCAGAAGATATAGCTGTTAGAAATTGAGTCAGGAGAGAAAGCTGAAAATTGTTTCACTTTCAGCTGGGCACTTGGGAACTGTTTTCCTGCAGAATAAAAGTGCTTTTCCTGGGCATGTAATACAGACACACAGTGCACACAGGTATGTCTGGGATGTGTCTGCAATCTTCTGTGGGGCACTGCTGTTAGTTATATAGGTGAAAAACAGGTGAAAGACTCCCTTTAAGGTACAGGCATTCAGGGTGGATTTAAAGGGGTTGCCCAGCCATTAATATTGATGACCTATTTTCAGGATAGGTCATCAATATTTGATCATGGGGGTCCGACACCAGGCACCCCTGCAGATTAGCTGTTTGAAAAGGAGGCGGCACATTCATTTAGTATGCATGCTATTGGAAATACAGTATAATGTCTAATCATGAAAAAAACAGTATATTAATAATGTTAAACATATTTAATTCTTTATATTAGTATTTAACATATTTGTCAGTAATATGGATGAAACAATGACCAACATTTCTTAGACGTAGTTTAAAATATTGACATTATACTACCAAAATTATACCAGGTAAGTACTATCATACACAATGATAAAACAAACCTGGTTTTGGCTCACCTTTGGCTGGCTATACCTAGAGCTAGACTGGCTGGACTCTTAAAATGTTACAGAAAAATGATCCATACCACAAAATGTTCTTTGGCCTTGGATTTGCTTGTGTTCTGTCTATCAGTCCTTGCCTGGTTCTGCCTTTGTTCTTGTCTGTGTTTCCAGTTCTTTGCAATGGTGTTTCTGACCCAGTTTGTCAGCTGCCAACTACATTTGGACTATTCTAAGAGATATAAGCTTGGTGTCTCCCCCGCAGCGAAGACCAGATCCCTGTTAAAGGGTGAAAACCAGAGGACCACTAGGATCCCTCATGTCTAGCCCAACATCAAACCAGTTAGTTGGCACAGTGATTCTACAAACATTGTCCATAACAACATACAATAGTTATTAAAATTCCTCATATGTCTACCTTATGTTGACATCATTTTGTAAATATAATTTAATTTTTTATGTCATTAAAAGGCTTAGAATTTTAGAAGCAATCTTTCAAATTTAAAAAAAAATCAAAAACAGACTTTTTAGAAGACTACAGTAATTCAGTTCTGAAGTGACTTTGAAGGGTTTCCATAATATGTAATTCATAAAATTTCCATAATATGTGATATGTAATTTTGGATGCTTTGGCCCCTTTCCCGAGTCCCTGCTCTGTGTTTGCCCTGAATACCACTGTTGTATTACTGCCCCCACAGTGGCTACAGATGCCACTACTACCACCAACACAGCTATGCATTGGGTTCCCCACCTCCTCTTGAACCTCCTAGTCACAGCATACCGAACACTGACTGTTCTCACACAACTCAATAACAGGGAAACAGTCTTGAGTATCTTTAGTATCTTCCATAGCACGTAGTGGATTTTTTTTTTGCCTCCTCTTAGGAAGAAAGAAGGCACACCTCTAGGAGGGAGTAGAGAAAACAGGACGCAGATAGGATGCTCGCAAATTGAAAGGTTTCTCTGAGGTTGTAAGGAGGAGGACTAGGAAAAATGTTTTGACCCCTGGCTCCATGGCACACTGTCAGTTTCAGAAGTGACTTTCACAGCATCCTACTGTGACTGAGAGGAGTAGAGAGCTTTCCAGTCCACAATCTCATCCTCTTGATCCTCAGTAATTATGGTATGCCTTTCAGAAGCAAGGCAGAACTGTGGCCTACTACTATTACTACTACTACTACTACTACTACTACTACTAGCTTGATGGCTGGTGCTGCTTCTGCTGCTACCCACTTTCAGCAATTACATTTTGGCACTCAAATTTCTGAAACACATAGTCTGATGCAGTAATGCATCCGCTAATGTGAGTATAGCTATGTAGTGTTCGTTTTAAATTGTCTTTCAACATGTAATATAACCTGTTCAACAATTAAATTTTTGTACTAAAATGTCTGAAACACTTGGTCCGATACAATAATGTGTCCGCTAACACAAATATAACAATGCAGTGCATGGAGAGAATTGTCTTTCAATCAGGTTTGTGTCATGGATCAGCAAGTGTGGACCCACTGTGTTATCTAACTGGTATGGCTCTGGGCTAAACACAATAAAAGCATTGTTCCAGCTCCCCTGGTCTTCATCCTTTAACCCCTGAATAGGGATATTGTCTTTGCCATAGGGGAGCAACCAGACCACTACCTCATGAGATTGTCCCAGTATAGTTGGCATCTGAGCTACTGATCACCAGTGGCTACAGGCACAGAAAATTCACCAAAAACACAGACACAGGCTGAACATTCACTTACACTGATTATGTGGTCTTTGGCAGAACTTGACTGTGGAAAACTTGGTTGAATGGCTGGGATACATGGACCCCCCTTCACAACTGCAGAAGCAGTCTGCACAGTTAATAATACTGGAACTGAGATACTTGGTAAAACTAAACAGGAGAGACAAGGAAAGCTTGCAAGAAGGATAGTGATGAATGCAGGAACAAGGCAGAAAGGAATCAAGACTATAGCGCAGACAAACAGACAAACTAGGATAAGGTAAACAATGACTTGAACTTAACCCCTTGGCGCATTTGGACGTAACTGTATGTCCAAAGTGCAAGTAAGTTACGTCCAAACTGCTTACCGGGACTGTGACACTATAAAGTGTCACAGCCCCGGAGTCTCCACTCTCCCGGAGAGCAGAGACCTCGGGGAATCAGAGTGGTCCCTTGCCAGCAAGTGCTCCGATTGGTCAGTCTCTGCAGACTAACCAATCGGAGCGCTTCAGTGCTAAAATGCCGGTTTCAGGCTGTGATCTCCACTCTGGAGATCGCAGCCTGAAACCAGGTAAGATGTCTGTGCCCCCCTTGTAGTGCCCCCCTTTGTTGTGCTCCCCAGTTGCCTCCTTGTGCCTCCTCCTGCTGCGCTGTTTCCAGTGATGGCAGCGGCTCAGGATCGGAGCCGCTGCCATCAGCAGAGAGTGTGAGCTGTAATTACAGCTCACACTCTGCTGCTACAGCTGAAATCGGTGCTGGCACCAATTTCTGCTGTTTAACCCCATAGATGCTGCTGTCAGTAGCTGCCCGCAGCATCCATGGGGTTAAGAGGGAAGGAGCTCCCTCTCTCTGCCATCGGGCCACGGCTGCTGCAATGGCAGCGGCCCGATGGTTACCATGGCAACCAGACGCTTTACAAAAGCGTCCTGGCTGCCATGTACCTAAGGCTGATTAGACCCTCAGGGTCTGATCAGCCTTAGTGTAGCACTGATACAGTGCATTGCAATAGATGACTATTGCAATGCACTGTATAGCCATCAAGCCCACTGGATCTTCAAGATCCAAATGGGTCTTGATAAATAAAAAAAAAATGTAAAAAGTAAAAAAAAAAGTGTAAACAGAAAGTAAAAAAAGTGTAAAAAAGTAAAAAAAATAAAGTTTAAAAAAGCGCCCTTTTTCCCCAAATGAATTAAAAAAAAGTAAAAAAAAAAAAAAGAAAAAGTACACATATTAGGTATCGCCGCGTCCGTATCGACGGGCTCTATAAAAGCATCACATGGTCCACCCCGCCAGGTGTACGCAAACATTTTTTTTTTAAAAAAAGCTATACCAAAACCATTTTCTGGCACATTGCCACACAAAAAGTGTAATAGCAGGCGATCAAAAAGGCATATTTACCCCAAAATGGTACAAATCAAACCGTCATCTCGTCCCGCAAAAAATGAGCCCCTACCTGAGACAATCGCCCAAAAAATAAAAAAAATTACAGCTCTCTGACTATGGAGATACTAAAACATGATTTTTTTTTGTTTCAAAAATGATATTATTGTGTAAAACTTAAATAAATAAAAATAAGTATACATGTTAGGTATCGCCACGTTCGTAACAACCTGCACTACAAAAATATCACATGATCTCTCCCCTCAGGTGAACACCGTAAAAAATTAAAAATAAAAACTGTCTAAAAAAAGCCATTTTTTATCACATTTCATCACACAAAATTTAATACCAAGCGATCAAAAAGCGTATGCCCCAAAAATAGTACCAATCTAACCGTCATCTCGTCCCGCAAAAAATGAGCCCCTACCTGAGACAATCGCCCAAAAAATAAAAAAAACTACAGCTCTCTGACTATGGAGATACTAAAACATGATTTTTTTTGTTTCAAAAATGATATTATTGTGTAAAACTTAAATAGATAAAAATAAGTATACATGTTAGGTATCGCCACGTCCGTAACAACCTGCTCTACAAAAATATCACATGATCTCTCCCCTCAGGTGAACACCGTACAAAAAAAATAAAAACTATCTAAAAAAGCCATTTTTTATCACATTTCATCACAAAAAATTTAATACCAAGTGATCAAAAAAGCGTATGCCCCCAAAAATAGCACCAATCCAACAATCATCTCGTCCCGCAAAAAATGAGCCCCTACCTGAGACAATCGCCCAAAAAAATAAAAAAACTACAGTTCTCTGACTATGGAGATAGTAAAACATGATGTTTTTTTTTGTTTCAAAAATGATATTATTGTGTAAAACTTAAATAAATAAAAATAAGTATACATGTTAGGTATCGCCATGTCCGTAACAACCTGCACTACAAAAATATCACATGATCTCTCCCCTCAGGTGAACACCGTAAAAAATAAAAAATAAAAACTGTCTAAAAAAAGCCATTTTTTATCACATTTCATCACAAAAAATTTAATACCAAGCGATCAAAAAAGCGTATGCCTCCAAAAATAGTACCAATCTAACCGTCATCTCGTCCCGCAAAAAATGAGCCCCTACCTGAGACAATCGCCCAAAAAATAAAAAAAACTACAGCTCTCTGACTATGGAGATACTAAAACATGATTTTTTTTGTTTCAAAAATGATATTATTGTGTAAAACTTAAATAGATAAAAATAAGTATACATGTTAGGTATCGCCACGTCCGTAACAACCTGCTCTACAAAAATATCACATGATCTCTCCCCTCAGGTGAACACCGTACAAAAAAAATAAAAACTATCTAAAAAAAGCCATTTTTTATCACATTTCATCACAAAAAATTTAATACCAAGTGATCAAAAAAGCGTATGCCCCCAAAAATAGCACCAATCCAACAATCATCTCGTCCCGCAAAAAATGAGCCCCTACCTGAGACAATCGCCCAAAAAAATAAAAAAACTACAGTTCTCTGACTATGGAGATAGTAAAACATGATGTTTTTTTTGTTTCAAAAATGATATTATTGTGTAAAACTTAAATAAATAAAAATAAGTATACATGTTAGGTATCGCCATGTCCGTAACAACCTGCACTACAAAAATATCACATGATCTCTCCCCTCAGGTGAACACCGTAAAAATAAAAAATAAAAACTGTCTAAAAAAAGCCATTTTTTATCACATTTCATCACAAAAAATTTAATACCAAGCGATCAAAAAAGCGTATGCCTCCAAAAATAGTACCAATCTAACCGTCATCTCGTCCCGCAAAAAATGAGCCCCTACCTGAGACAATCGCCCAAAAAATAAAAAAAGCTACAGCTCTCTGACTATGGAGACATTAAAACATGATTTTTTTTTTTGTGCTTCAAAAATATTGTGTAAAACTTAAATAAATAAAAAAGTATGCATATTAGATATTGCCGAGTCCGTAACGACCTGCTCTATAAAAATATTACACGATCTAACCTGTCAGATGAATGTTGTAAATAACAAAAAATAAAAACAATGCCAAAACTGCTAGTTTTTGTTACCTTGCCTCACAAAAAGTGTAATATAAAGCTATCAATAATCATATGTACCCTAAAATAGTACTAACAAAACTGCCAACTTATCCCGTAGTTTCCAAAATGGGGTCAGTTTTTTTGGAGTTTCCTACTCTAGGGGTGCATCAAATGTGACATGGCAACTTAAAATTATTCCAGTGAAATCTACCCTGGGGTTCCTTTCCTTCTGTGCCTTGCCGTGTGCCTGTACAGCAGTTTATGATCACAAATGGGGCATTTCTGTAAACTACAGAATCAGGGTAATAATTATTGAGTTTTGTTTGGCAGTTAACCCTTGCTTTATTCTCGGAGTAAAATGATTTTAATGGAAAATCTGCTAAAAAAGTGAAATTTGGAAATTTTGGCTACATTCTCCTTTAATTCTTGTGGAACACCTAAAGGGTTAATAACGTTTGTAAAATCAGTTTTGAATACCTTGAGGGGTGTAGTTTCTAAAATGGGGTCATTTTTGGGTGGTTTCTATTATGGAAGCCTCACAAAGTGACTTCAGACCTGAACTGGTCCTTAAAAAGTGGGTTTTGGAAATTTTGTGAAAAATTTCAAGATTTGCTTCTAAATTTCTAAGCCTTCTAACGTCCCAAAAAAATAAAATGTAATTTTCAAAATGATCCAAACCTGAAGTAGACACATAGGGAATGTAAAGTAATAACTATTTTTGGAGGTATTACTATGTATTTTAAAAGTAGAGAAATTGACATTTGGAAATTTGGAAATTTTTCTAAATTTTTGGTAAATTTGGTATTTTTTTATAAATAAGAATGAAATATTTTGACTCAAATTTACCACTTTCATTAAGTACAATATGTGACAAGAAAACAATCTCAGAATGGCCTGGATAAGTAAAAGCGTTCCAAAGTTATTACCACATAAAGTGACACATGTCAGATTTGAAAAATGGGGCTCCGGCATTTGGTCCAAACTGGCTGTCGCTTGAAGGGGTTAAACCAAACTGTGATGTCAGGTGTATACAAGCAGGATGGGTACACAGCAGGAACACAGACTGGATAACACAGGTACAGTAAACCTTTGGTCACTTTGGTTTTGTTATGCAGAGCTGCTAGGCTAAGTTGATGCAGCAGCAGGTAACTTAAGCACAGTGTGCCCAGCCTTTCACTCCCATAAAGTTTTTCCTGATATACACAACTGAAATCTACACAATTATATATTTGTATATTGTTTTTCTATAGTGTACCTGTCACATTACAATAGTTGCTTGTGACTCTGTATACTCTGTAATCATTTTTCTGGCAGATATTGCCAGACACACTCATTCTTGGTCAGAAGCTTACACTATGGTACTTCAGCTGGTTCATCATAGGGCTCGTTCACATCACCGTTAGGGCTTCCGTTCAGGCTTTCCGTTATAACATCGTTATAACGGAAAGAAACAGAATCCCTAGGACGGACATCAAAACGGACACCTTTAAGAGGCATTCCGTTTTGATCCGTCATAATAGAAGCCTATGGTCCTGCATAACGGATCCGTCTGGATGCCGTTATGCTGGACGGAAAACAAAGTCCTGTTTTCCGTCCAGGTGTGTCCCTGCCTACTGCCCCCGATTGGCTAATGAGGATGTGTTTCAGCCTCCAAACAATCAGGGTAAGCCCTCTCCCCACTTCCTCCCTCATTGTTTTCTCCCACCAATATTTGCAAATGGTGCTGGGTAGAGATGAGCGAATATATTCGTAAAGATTCGTTATCCGCACGGATATTTGCGTACTCGTAAGTATTCGTTACTCGGCCGAGTAGCGTGTGGAATTTGTGTTTTTTTTAAACTCCTCCCTGCATGTTTAGCACCTATTTCTTAGCCAATAAACATGCAGGGAAGCCTGGGGGACCTCCTGCCATGACCTACTACATTTTCTACGTGTCTAGGAGTGATTGGCTGCCTGCATCAGGTGACGTGCTATTATATATATGCATACGCCTGGGGCTCGGGTCAAACACCTTGTGGTTTTAAGAGAGGGAAAGAGTGTGCGTGTTATAGGGATAGCGAAAGCATACGAAATATGTACATACATTAGTATACGTACATAACGTACATTAGTACGTACATTAGTATAGTGTATATACTGTGGTGCGTATTGTGCGTGCATAATAGCATTTTGTGCACACGTGCAAGCTAACTTTATACATCAGCTTCTCTATGCTTGCAAGTTGTAATGGTTTCACTGTCTTAAATTCATACGCAACAGCGTACAGAGTAAATTATACGTAGCAATAACGTATGCTTTATCGGACAAGGTCCTGTCGCTCCTTGCACTGTCTCTGCTTGCTCCATGCATGCTGCCCCTGGTGTTCTCTATCCCTTTCCATGGTGTTTCCATCACTTTCAGATGGAGGTTTTCAGGTGTTTAGGCAACCTTGCCTGCGAAGAACTTGGGTCCCCTGCAAAAATGCTCATATCTCCCATTGACTTCAATAGGGCTCGTTATTCGGTACGAATATACGAACTTTTGAAAAAGTTTGTACCGAGCACCGAGCACACGAGCATTTTAATATTCGCTCATCTCTAGTGCTGGGCGCTGTTTTTAGACAATTTATCTACCATTTGGCAGACAAATTTTTGTGAAGTTCATAACAAATCTGGGAGCTAGACACATTCTCAAGTGTTATTTAAAGCCCTCCATCAGCCTCTTACATTAATGTCAATATACAGTATAAGACCTCTTTCACACGAACGTTGTGTTTTGCGGTCCGCAAATTGCGGATCCGCAAAAAAAACGGATGGCGTCCGTATGGCATCCGTATTTTTTGCGGATCCACTGTAACATTGCCTATCCTTGTCCGCAAAACGGACAAGAATAGGACATGCTCTATTTTTTTTTGCGGGCCACGGAACGGAGCAACGGATGCGGACAGCACACGGTGTGCTGTCCGCATTTTTTGCGGGCCCATAGAAATGAATGGGTCCGCATTTTTCATGTGAAAAATGCGGATCGGAGCCCGCAAAAACAACGTTCGTGTGAAAGAGGCCTAATACTAAACCTGCTCCACAAGAGAAAAGATAAATCAATCATTGACTATGACAGTCTGACATATGCAACTAGTAATTGTGTTGTTCAACATTAAAAACACTTGAAAGGACTAGAAAATGGACACTTGAAAGGACCAAAAATGTTTTTCATGTCAGGTAGCCAAAGCCATTGTGATATGCTTCTGTTAATATTATTATTATCATCAAAGATGTTGGTCTATGGCTTAATGAAATATTCTTTGTTTGCTTAGGAAACCATCCATATTGGAATGCATTTCGATAGCCATCCATGAACAAGATAATAATGACCAGCTTTCATTATCTTCCTCCACCAAGCCAAAGTTCAAAACATCAGCTGTTGGGAGCCAAACTGCAACTATGTTAGATATAAGTAGGTTAGAGCATAGCAATTGCCAGTTATTTCAGCTTTATTTTTTCATTGTTTTCATTCATCTTGTTTTCATTTTTGCCGGGGTATGTTGGGTTTTTATTGTTTTGTATTTTTTTGGTAACAATAATTTTGGATTTTGCAATTCTTAAAGAAGCCCACCCACAAAAAAATGTATTCTCTGACCTGTTAGAAAGGAAAGGTGCATGATGTCAACTGTAGGGAAGGTAATTTTTTTAATGGTCACTGTATTTGTCAGTTATAACCTCCTTATATAACCTCCTTATAACCTCCCCAAAATGTGATCAACATTTTGGCTCTCCAAATAACACTGGATCTTATGTCAGCACAGTAGGCAGGAAACACAAACAAAGACAGTGAGCCTTGACTGGAACCCAGCCCACTTTCCTTGCCTACTTGCAGTGTAAGCCCTAAGCAGCAAGTCTGCAACTAGTCAACATTCCCTGTTCTGCTAGGTGCAAGGCAAACACATTCGCAAAGACAAGAAACACACAAAAAACATTGATAAACAGGAAATTCGGTACAGTACCAAATCAAAAGACAGAGGGTAATCAGAACAGTGAAGCCAAAGTTAGAACCAGACGGGAGTCACAGTACCAAATCACAAGGCAGAGAGTGGTCAAAGGCAACCTGAAGTAACAAAAAAAAAAAGCAATCCAATATGCACAGAAAGAAACCAGGAGTACAATAAGGGGGTAAAACCTGTAACTGGCAAGGGTGTATTTCTAGCAGGGGATTTAAATAGAGCGCGGAGTCTCTGGATTAGAACTTGATAGATTCAGGTGCCCAGCTTCCCATGGGACCAGAACATAGTAGCCCAGACATAGGCAGGCTAAGCAGTCCCTCAGCCTGCATCATAACCCGCACACCTAAACCACATAAAGTCTCCCCATTGTGCATGTGCGGCAGGGAGAAACAGAGGAACAGCAGTGCTGGAGGCCAGACAGGCAAATTGGTGACAATCTTATGTGTAGACAGAAAGACAGTTTGTCTATATATTTTTATGGGACCCTAAATGTCAGTTTCATAGGAATGACTAGACAGGGAGTGCTAATGAATAGAAAAGCTTAAATCTAAAGAAAATAGAATAGAAAAGAGTGAATAGATTCTAAAATTTCAAAATTCTAAATTTAAAAAAATGCTGATTCTAATAAACTTGAATTCTGTGTGATTTTATGAAAAAAATCTGAAATTCCACAAGAATTAATAAAAATCAAATTATATTGGGTTGCATGTCACATTATGTAGGCATTTTCTCCTAGAATCATGGAATCCTATGGCATTCGCAATAGAGAATATGGTGTCTCAAGGAAGCACCACATGGCAACACACATACAGAGCCATGGCACAACCTGTGTATTCATTTTCATACTATTTTATCGCATTTCTTTTTTTACTAGGAAGATGAAAATATTCATTTTGAAATACAGTGCTAAAATGTTTTTTGTCAGTTGTGACTAGAATATAATTATTTCTGTTTCTTGTGATTTTAGCAGAATCAGGTTGTCACTATGACAGTAATAATGGTGCCTAATACAATATTACAGCTCACACTATGTGCAATGTATCACTGGAGAAACACACTAATACTTTTGTCGAAAATAAACGTAATTATTTAGACTGTAATGGAATGTGAACCCCTAACTGATCTCCTGTCACATTCATGATTTAGGTACTAAAACATCCATACACACTGCTTTGAATCGAAGAAAGAACTGAGAGGAAACAGAAGACGCTTCTTCATTTCAGTTGGTATAATTTTTCTGTTTCTTCTTGTACTAGCTTTGTCACCAGTGAATATGTTTTTATTCAGCTTGAAGTTGGAAATATCTCATTTATTAATTGCCCCATATTGTGATTAGAGATAGGCGAAGTTTAGAAAACTTTAAATCGGCTGCTTCGTTGAATTTCAAAAAATAATTTGCTTTGTGACAAATTAATTAGTCACAAGGCGCAATGACGGGAAATGGTGATTGCGCCATGCCCCATCATTGAACCCCTCAGATGCCGCGTTCATCGCTGATCGATGAAACTGAGCTAAAAAATTAGGGCTTTCAAGGGTTAATCAGTGAAAAAAAATAATACTCACTTTATTCATTTGAGCGCGGAGAGGCCGCTATGGCCATCTTGATTGAAAATCCTGCAGGAAATCTCGCACGGAGCGTGATGACATCATGATGCTGGTCACCATGGTGGCGCATACGTCACGGGCACAAAATCTTTAATCAAGATGGGAGAGTATGCATTTTTTAAGCCATTTCAGGGCTTCGCAGCTAATCGAATTTCCCCTGAAATTCGGATCGAATTCCACTTCGGATACTTCAATCCGCTTGGCACTAATTGTGATACATGTTTCATTTTATGCATCACTCTTCATATTCTGGAAAAGCTGTTCACCCTTGCCCGTGTAGAGATGCTAACACTATGGCAAGAGGTTACTTAAACATAATTACATTGAAGCTGGTGAATTTTTCCAAAGATGTGGAGCAGATAATTATCTTTGCACTCTTTTATGGATTTTTCAGATATATTGGTTCTGTTTGCACAGTCTGATACAATGAGACACTAAAAAGAGAGGAACGTTTACTGGCCCAGATTAATGAAAATCACACTAAGGATTACAGAATCTGCTCTAATTTCAAATGACATAACCAATTACAGCAGACCTCAAGCTTTCAAATTTAAGGTCCATATTATAGAAAGATAGCAAAGCAACAAATTAAAATCTAATTTCTTCACAAAGTTAAAGGAGCATTCAAGAAAGAGTTATATTTAACTCACGTTCTGCTAATGGGGAATGGAATGGAAATTCCCAGCTTTATCATATAATTTGAAGAATATATGAAGAGTAGTATATCGGTGGAGAAGTCTTCCATATCCACAATCATTACCCTGTTTTCATGATGAATCGAAGTTTCTTATTTTAAAACACTCGAATGATGAACTGTTGTAAAACTGATTTCTGAAATATATTTCTGGTATTCTTTTGGAAATTATGCTTGTAAATTACAATATGTAATGACTTGTATGATTGATTTTCTTTCTCGAGGTTGAGGGGAAAGTATAATCAGAAAATAATATATTACTACTTTTTTAAGCAATATCTGATACTGTAGTCTAGGTTCAGGACAAGCCATCCTGCTATATTTTTCCAAGATCAGCCCCTCTATTGTACCCCCCTTTTGGTTTTGGCACCTAACATGCTAATTATTAGCATCAGTACAAAGAGGAGTAGACCTCTGCTTTTCTCAATGGGTGTCTTCTTCCAGCTGAAGATGAACTGTTCTTGTGAGATTTCGTAAGTCTCGTGAGAACAGGCTATGTAAGTAAGTACAGACTAGAGATGAGCAAATCATCAAAAATTCGCTTCGGCGAATAATCGATGAATTTATGGCAAGATTCGTTCTTAATATGAATTTATTAGATTGACTTTGCGTTAAAAAATTATTGTTGTTTTGCGTAAATTACTGCACAAATTACGAACATACAGTCTAAGCGTTGTTAAAAGTACACTACTGAACTGAATGCGTAAGCATTAGCGTACAAAGTGCGTACAAATCCTTAGCGTACTATTGACTCACGATTGCATCATACGCACGCACGAGGCTAGAACGCGACATGCAGTCCACAGGAGAGGCAGTCCATATGAGGTAGAGAACTAAGGTGCTCACTGTTAGCTATCCGGCTAAGTGCATAATTTACTAAAAGCACCATATAATAAGTGCATAATAGGACACATTGCAGTACCTGAAAAAGAATACACACAATGGGCTAAAGTGCTTGAACGTTGCTGAACCTGTAAAAACATTATTGATAAAATACAGCAAAGACATATTTATGCAAGCATTTTAGTGCAATCAATTTCACATTTGCAAGCATAATAGGCTCAGATATACGTTTGAGTCTCTCCTCATGGCTGCTTGGTATAAAACACTGGAACACAGTCCAAAATTCAATTGTAATCCACGTGAGGTAATTTTGTAATCCAAACAGGTAAAATGTAATCCACATGGATAATATCAAATAGAAGCAAATATAGAAGGGGGCTCCCAAATAACCTGAGAAGGGGGGGGGAGGAAAATAGGCGTGCTTAGGCGCAACAGGGAATTTTCTGCAAAATGAGGGGGGGAGGGGGAATCCTGACAATCCATGTCCATCTGGGTGAGAGTCAAACAGGGGGCAATACAAACTAAACAAACAAAACAAGTGCCAACTAGATCTCACTCGTCAGATGCAGTCCATGTTGTGGCTCCCATAGGTCCTCCAGAGGTGTCCTTTAAATCACTCAGTCAGTAGAAGGGTCCTGAAGTCCTCCTCGCTTGAACTGCTACTGAATGACATCAGAGGATGCTCCTGCCTCTTGTAGGCCAAGCTGCCATGGTGGAGCTCCACTGCCCTCTTCTGCCAGAAGTCGGACTTGACCGGGCCCGGGTGGTGGTCACACTGGCGAGAGCTGCAGTCACTTGTGCCTTCACTTTTACGGATACTCCTGCCAGGACAGCAGGGGTAAGGTTCAGGCAAGGTTGCACCCAGGGAAGAACCAGTAACAACTACCACAGCTCCCCTGGCTGCTGCTGACTTCATTTTCCAGGGTAGTTGTTACTGGTGGATCACCGTGGACTGAAAAGTAAACGATGATGTCGTCAGCTGACCCAGCTGAAAGGACTGTGATGGTGGTGGTGGTGGCAGTCCAGGGATCAGAGGCTCTGGCTGTGGCTTCTCCCTGAAACGGAGGGTGCCATCTGGTGACTCCTGTAGGCAGCACACACGTCCTTCGCTTGGTGGTTCCTCCGACTAAACTTCTGGTGGTGATGTAGGGACCAGGGGCTTAGATAATAAGGTAACCCCAGTAGAAAAGAGGCCTTTCCGGGATTCCATGGGGGTATATTCCATCTGATCCCCCACATACAGGCTGTGATGGGGTTGGGGCAGGTACGGCCGTTTCACTGACCTGCGGCCCACAAAGTACTCCTTGCCATCCTTGTCATCCACTAGGAAGCCAGAGCCTCGCTCCACTGAAAACCTTAGGACGATTCCCTTTCCTGGCTCCAGTGTAGGGTCTCCCGACCTCGGATGGTCCAGTACTTGGATGACCCAGTCCTCTACCGCATTCTTGTAGTCCCATAGGGTCTGGGTGTGGGACATCACTGATGCAGGCACAATGGGATTCTGCCGCATGGAAGGTGTTGTTGTTGGTCTCCTCCTGGGCAGCAAAGTGGATGCTCCAGCCGCCTCCGCCGCACCAGCCGCACCAGCCGGCAAGGTGAATATCGAGTCAAAAGCCGGTGAGTCTTGCACAATTGTGACACTGTGATCTCTGGAGCGGGCGGTGGTTCGGGTTACTCATTAAAAGACCATTTCCCCCCACTTTGGTCGCAGTTGCTTTGCCATGCTGTGGTATCTTGTTCACCGCTGGCTTGAACTGGAGAGAAAGCAGAGTAATGAGGGAGGAGTCTTCACTCCCTATACGTGCAAATAGTTAGTTCCTGGTGGGCCGGGCTGGTTTTTCCCGCTTCTGAGGGGGGCGTATCTTCACTTTCCCACTCTTGATGGGGCGTATCGTCATTTTCCCACTTCGGGGGGCCGGGGGAGGGGGCAAGAAGAATGCGTACATTGCATATATTGCGTACATAGTGTACATAGCGTTAGCGTTCATAATTTTAAGAACATTTAAGAATAATACTAAGCGAATCTGAAAAAATCCAGATTCGCTTCGGAGTAGAAAAAATGGAGGATTCGATACGAATCTACGAAGCGGCGAATAGATTCACTCATCTCTAGTGATTACCCTTATTAACTAGTGATGAGTGAATCAGTTTCATCCTGCTTTGGACGAACTCGATTCCTTCATCTCTATCACTGAAATCCCTATCTCTATACATATTGTAAAATGTTTTGGCTCCGATAACACTGTATAAAGATGGCCACTGTTATTGCAAGACTTTCTCACTCTCATTTCATAATAAATCCAAAACTGGATTCATAGCATCAGTCATAATTATTATTAATAAATCTGGGTTTGGATTTGTTATGAAATACATTTATGCATGCACCACTTCTCACAGTCATGGCACATGCATGAGACTAAGAAAGCCTTATCTAAGCCAGTACATTTTACATCTTGTATGGAGATAGAGATTTCAGTGATAGAGAAGAGTGAGTCAGGTTCGTCCAACCCTTTCAGGACCTTTCATTTTCTATTTCTGTTTCTTCTTCTTCCAGCCCAGAATCATAACTGATTATGCAAGGAAACAGCTCCAACTGACGATTTCTCATCTCAGATGAAACTGAATTCCATGTGATTCCCTCAGAATTCATTGTTTTCAGAAATGCAAAACACATGATACTACCGATATAAAAGATGGCATCTCTCTTCTAAAGCATTGGGGGGTTTTAACTTCATCTTAAAGGGGTTGTCCGAGTTATGAAAAAAAAAATATAGCACTGTAAATCTGATGGGCAGCAATATATAACTAAGTTAAGCAAGTTTCAGGCAAAAAAAAAATCTATATTTCCTCATTTCCCTGGTTCTCTTCTGGCCTTTGTTTACATGCATTAGTAACAATCTCAGCCCCTCCCCCTTCCTGCTCTGCAAAGGTTAGTGAATACAAGAGCTGCCTGAGTGACATGTCTGTCTGCTGGAATACTCAGCAGCATGTTGTGTGTGTAGGACTACAAGTCCCAGCTGAATGTACAATGACACTGCTGATATACACAGGAACTTCCCCCTACCCGTTCTTGTGCAATACAATTCCTCTACAGCTCCTGTGCCCAGCATTTGTCTCCTCACTGCCTGCTTGTGTAAAGCCTTGAGCCCTCAGTGTGTTCTGGCTGAAGGGGTTAATGTTTTATCTGAAGGAATCCAGGGAGAGAGCAGATAGCAGCCGGGCAGTGCAGATAGCAGGTGGCCAGTGACAGCTCCTGTACAGACTATTATCTGATCTCTGAGGTTTGTGCAGGAAACATCACAGAGCAGGGAGATAAGCTGACATCACAGGCCATGTGACCCTCAGTGAAATCTGACAAACAAGCAGCTTTAGAAGCACAAAGTGTATGGGAAAGTTGTTATACTTGACAAGTTAGTAACATACAAAGAACAAAAAAATAACTCGGACAACCCCTTTAAGTAATCTGATTGAAGAGTGGAGTCAATACTTAACATTGTAGTAATTCACAATTGACTTCATGCAGGTAATCCTTCCTGTTTGTGCATTTTCCTGTACACTGTCCCCCAAATTTGCACTAAGCCCCTTTTTAAGCATTATTTGTACTAAGGGTGAACAAACCAGCTCAGACCAAACCCAGTTCAGTCCGAAATTTGCTATTTTTTTTAACTAAAAGTGAACCTGAATCTTTCCAAGTTAACTTTGGACAAATCCAGTAAAACCTTGCGTAGCACCATTAGGGTGCACATGGCGGTGGGAAAAAAGGGAAAGTCTAGGATTATAAAGAAGAATTGTGTGTGTTATGTACAATAGAGACAAGTAGTGCAGCTGAAAGAGGAGACAGGACCCGTGGCTGACTGGAGGTGCATCTAAAAGGCAGTTACCTGCAAACAAACACTTTCATTATGTTCTACTATTATCACAGATATTTTGTGGGATTCAAAATATAATTAAGCGGTATATACATATATACATATCAAAAGTACAAAAGCAGCACAGTCAGTGTGCGGATGGGTGCAAAAATCCCCAAAGAAAGCCTTTGTCAAGCTTTGCCCAAGGAGCTGGGCTGAAACGTTGCATGAAATAAATGGGTCAACCACCTTTTCACAAGCCTGGAGTGCTGCCTCATCATTTGATATATATATATATATATATATATATATATATATATATATATATATATATATCTTAATAATATAAAAATGAATTTCTGTCAGTCTGTCTGTCTGTCTGTCTGTTCTCTATGCGCGACCAAACTTCTGGACCGATTTTCACCAAATTCGGCACACAGGTACATCAGGTGTCCGGGAAGGTTTTAGACCAGGTCTGATCTCTCTAGGACGTACCGTTCCCGAGATATTCCCAAAATATTATCTCCATTAGCCAACATTACAACTGGGAGCTTTGGTATTAAACTCCAACTGCCATTCTCTGCAAAGCCACACAGGGAGGGCAGGTTTCCATAACAACCAGGTAATTATCAGCAGCTGAGGATCTCATCCATTTCTATTTACTGACACTGTTAAAGGTATTCCGATTACCATAAATATAACTTATGTTTTTTCTATTACTACAGTTCAGTAGTAATAAAAGATGTTTTCCTCCACTGCTGCCTATTGCGTGGGCTCATAAATAAGCATGGTATTGACCTTTAATTCAGGCCACCCTAAAAGAAGTACTTAAAACCCCCGCCCCAGGTCTCACTAAGCCACACCCCAAACTCTGTCAGGCCACACCCCCTTTCACTCCGCAGCCAACAGAGATTGAAAAAATAAAGGTAAAAATCAACTTCTGTCAGCTGCAGGGATGGGTGGGAGGTTGACTTTCTTTCTGCAACAACACACACAAACATTAAATAAAATAGATTAAATACACCCATGCGAAGCGTCTTGCTAATCCACGCCCCCGACTCTGTCAGGTCACGCCCCCTCCCACTCCGCAGCCAACAGGAATTGAAAAAATGAAGGTAAAAATAAACTTCTGTTTGCTGCAGGGGTGGGAGGGTGAATTTCTCTCTGCAACGACACACAAAAATTTTAGATGAAATAGACTAATTATAGACTACAACCGTTCGAAGCCTTTTGCTAAGCCACGCCCCGTCTCTGTCAGGCCACGCCCCCTCTCACTCCGCAGCCATTCTGCAACGACACACAGAAACATTAAATGAAATAGATTAAATGCACCTATGCGAAGCGCTTTGCTAAGCCACGCCCCGACTCTGTAAGGCCACGCCCCCTCCCACTCCGCAGCCAACAGGGATTGAAAAAATAAAGGTAAAAATCAACTTCTGTCAGCTGCAGGGATGGGTGGGAGGTTGACTTTCTTTCTGCAACGACACACAGAAACATTAAATGAAATAGATTAAATACACCCATGTGAAGCGTCTTGCTAATCCACGCCCCCGACTCTGTCAGGTTACGCCCCCTCCCACTCCGCAGCCAATGGGGATTGAAAAAATAAAGGTAAAAATAAACTTCTGTTTGCTGCAGGGGTGGGAGGGTGAATTTCTCTCTGCAACGACACACAAAAATTTTAGATAAAATAGACTAATTATAGACTACAACTGTTCGAATCGTCTTGCTAAGTCACGCCCCCAACTCTGTCAGACCACGCCCCCTCTCACTCTGCAGCCATTCTGCAACGACACACAGAAACATTAAATGAAATAGATTAAATCACCAATACGAAGCGCTTTGTTAAGCCACGCCCCCAACTGTGTCAGGTCACGCCCCCTCCTACTCCGCAGCCAACAGGGATTGAAAAAATGAAGGGAAAAATAAACTTCTGTCAGCTGCAGGGGTGGGAGGGTGAATTTCTCTCTGCAATGACACACAAAATTTTAGATGAAATAGACTAATTTCAGACTACAACCGTTCGAAGCATCTTGATAATCCACACCCCCAACTCTGCCAGGCCATGCCCCCTCCCACTCCATAGGCAACGGGGATTGAAAAAAATCAGCTGCAGGGGTGGGAGGGTGAATTTCTCTCTGCAATGACACACAAAAATCGTAGATGAAATTGACTAATTTTAGACTACGACCATTCAGTACTAATAAAAGATGTTTTTTTCCACTGCTACCCATTGCGGGTCCCCATAAATTACCATGTCATCGACCTGTAATTCATGCCACTCTGACCCCCGCCCCAGATCTCGTGAGACCACGCTCCGACTCTGTCAGGCCACGCCCCCTCCCACTCCGCAGCCAACGGGGATTGAAAAAATGAAGGTAAAAATCAACTTCTGTCAGCTGCAGGGGCGGGAGGGAGGTTGGATTTCTTTCTGCAACAACATACAGAAACATTAAATGAAATAGATTAAGTATACCCGTGCAAAGCAATGTTTTCTTCCACTGTTACCCATGGCGTGTCCTCATAAATTACCATGGCATCGACCTGTAATTCTGGCCACCATCAAAAGAAGGACTTAAAACCCTGCCCTAGGTCTTTCAATGTCACGCCCCCGACTCAGTCAGGCCATGACCCCTCCACTTCCGCAGCCAATGGAGATTGAACAATTGAAGGTAAAAATCAACATCTGTCAGCTGCAGGGATGGGAGGGAGGATGACTTTCTCTCTGCAACGACACACAGAAACATTAAATGAAATAGATTAAATATACCCGCGCAAAGCAATGTTTTCTTCCACTGCTACCCATTGTGTTTCTTCAAATTACCATGGCATTAACCTATAATTCAGGCCACCCTGAAATGAAGGACTTAACCCCCCCCCGTGTCCCATTAAACCACACCCCCTCCCACTCCGCAGCCAATAGGGATTAAAAAAATGAAGGTAAAAATCACCTCCTGTCAGCTGCATTGACTTTCTCTCTGCAACGACACACAGAAACATTAAATGAAATAGATGAAATATACCCAGGCGAAGCTGGGTCTTTCTGCTAGTATATATATATATATATATATATATATATATATATATATCTTAATAATATAAAAATGAGTTTCTGTCTGTCTGTCTGTCTGTCTGTCTGTTCTCTATGCGCGGACCGATTTTCACCAAATTCGGCACACAGGTACATCAGGTGTCCGGGAAGGTTTTAGACCAGGTCTCATCTCTCTAGGACATACCGTTCCTGAGATATTCCCAAAATATGATCTCATTAGCCAACATTACAACTGGGAACTTTGGTTTTAAACTCCAACTGCCATTCTCTGCAAAGGCACACACGGGGAGGGCAGGTTTCCATAACAACCAGGTAATTATCAGCAGCTGAGGATCTCATCCATTTCTATTCACTGACACTGTTAAAGGTATTCCGGTTACCATAAATATAACTTATGTGTTTTTCTATTACTACAGTTCAGTAGTAATAAAAGATGTTTTCCTCCACTGCTGCCTATTGCGTGGGCTCATAAATAAGCATGGTATTGACCTTTAATTCAGGCCACCCTAAAAGAAGTACTTAAAACCCCCGCCCCAGGTCTCACTAAGCCACACCCCCAACTCTGTCAGGCCACACCCCCTTTCACTCCGCAGCCAACAGAGATTGAAAAAATAAAGGTAAAAATCAACTTCTGTCAGCTGCAGGGATGGGTGGGAGGTTGACTTTCTTTCTGCAACAACACACACAAACATTAAATAAAATAGATTAAATACACCCATGCGAAGCGTCTTGCTAATCCACGCCCCCGACTCTGTCAGGTCACGCCCCCTCCCACTCCGCAGCCAACGGGAATTGAAAAAATGAAGGTAAAAATAAACTTCTGTTTGCTGCAGGGGTGGGAGGGTGAATTTCTCTCTGCAACGACACACAAAAATTTTAGATGAAATAGACTAATTATAGACTACAACCGTTCGAAGCCTTTTGCTAAGCCACGCCCCGTCTCTGTCAGGCCACGCCCCCTCTCACTCCGCAGCCATTCTGCAACGACACACAGAAACATTAAATGAAATAGATTAAATGCACCTATGCGAAGCGCTTTGCTAAGCCACGCCCCGACTCTGTAAGGCCACGCCCCCTCCCACTCCGCAGCCAACAGGGATTGAAAAAATAAAGGTAAAAATCAACTTCTGTCAGCTGCAGGGATGGGTGGGAGGTTGACTTTCTTTCTGCAACGACACACAGAAACATTAAATGAAATAGATTAAATACACCCATGTGAAGCGTCTTGCTAATCCACGCCCCCGACTCTGTCAGGTTACGCCCCCTCCCACTCCGCAGCCAACGGGGATTGAAAAAATAAAGGTAAAAATAAACTTCTGTTTGCTGCAGGGGTGGGAGGGTGAATTTCTCTCTGCAACGACACACAAAAATTTTAGATAAAATAGACTAATTATAGACTACAACTGTTCGAATCGTCTTGCTAAGTCACGTCCCCAACTCTGTCAGACCACGCCCCCTCCCACTCTGCAGACATTCTGCAACGACACACAGAAACATTAAATGAAATAGATTAAATCACCTATGCGAAGCGCTTTGCTAAGCCACACCCCCAACTCTGTCAGGTCATGCCCCCTCCCACTCCGCAGCCAAAAGGGATTGAAAATATGAAGGGAAAAATAAACTTCTGTCAGCTGCAGGGGTGGGAGGGTGAATTTCTCTCTGCAATGACACACAAAATTTTAGATGAAATAGACTAATTTCAGACTACAACCGTTCGAAGCATCTTGATAATCCACACCCCCAACTCTGCCAGGCCACGCCCCCTCCCACTCCGTAGGCAACCGGGATTGAAAAAAATCAGCTGCAGGGGTGGGAGGGTGAATTTCTCTCTGCAACGACACACAAAAATCGTAGATGAAATTGACTAATTTTAGACTACGACCATTCAGTACTAATAAAAGATGTTTTTTTCCACTGCTACCCATTGCGGGTCCTCATAAATTACCATGTCATCGACCTGTAATTCATGCCACTCTGACCCCCGCCCCAGATCTCGCGAAACCACGCTCCGACTCTGTCAGGCCACGCCCCCTCCCACTCCGCAGCCAACGGGGATTGAAAAAATGAAGGTAAAAATCAACTTCTGTCAGCTGCAGGGGTGGGAGGGAAGTTGGATTTCTTTCTGCAACAACATACAGAAACATTAAATGAAATAGATTAAATATATCCGTGCAAAGCAATGTTTTCTTCCACTGTTACCCATGGCGTGTCCTCATAAATTACCATGGCATCTACCTGTAATTCTGGCCACCATCAAAAGAAGGACTTAAAACCCCGCCCCTGGTCTTGCAACGTCACGCCCCCGACTCAGTCAGGCCATGACCCCTCCCACTCCGCAGCCAATGGAGATTGAACAATTGAAGGTAAAAATCAACATCTGTCAGCTGCAGGGATGGGAGGGAGGATGACTTTCTCTCTGCAACGACACACAGAAACATTAAATGAAATAGATTAAATATACCCGCACAAAGCAATGTTTTCTTCCACTGCTACCCATTGTGTGTCCTCAAATTACCATGGCATTAACCTATAATTCAGGCCACCCTGAAATGAAGGACTTACCCCCCCCCCGTGTCCCATTAAACCACACCTCCTCCCACTCCGCAGCCAATAGGGATTTAAAAAATGAAGGTAAAAATCAATTTCTGTCAGCTGCATTGACTTTCTCTCTGCAATGACACACAGAAACATTAAATAAATAGATGAAATATACCCAGGCGAAGCCGGGTCTTTCTGCTAGTATATATATATATATATATATATATATATATATATATATATATATTCAGTTACCATATGATTGCAATTCAGAATTTTTTTTTGGGTGCTTTCAATTTAATTAGCAGCATATATACATGATTACTGCAGCAATACCCATGATGTGGAAGCAATCTAACTGTGTGTGTTAAGTTGAAACTGAGTGTGATGCCTTAATTATCCAGTTATGTATTTTCAGCTTACACACAGTTGCAATTTAATTTTTACTTATTTATTTATTTTTTTGGGTGGCCCTTTCAATTTAACCCCTTCAACCTCGGGCCTGTTTCCACCTTCCTGACCAGGCCATTTTTTGCAAATCTGACATGTGTCACTTTATGTGGTAATAACTTTGGAACGCTTTAACTTATCCAAGCCATTCTGAGATTGTTTTCTCGTCACATATTGTGCTTCACGACAGTAGTAAATTTGTGGCAAAATATTTCATTTTTATTTATAAAAAAATACTAAATTTACCAAAAATTTTGAAAAATTTCCAAATTTCCAAATTTCAATTTCTCTACTTTCAAAATATATAGTAATACCTCCAAAAATAGTTATTATTTTACATTCCCCATATGTCTTCTTTATGTTGGCATCATTTTATAAATGTAATTTTACTTTTTTGGGACGTTAGAAGGCTTAGAAGTTTAGAAGCCATTTTTCAAATTTTCAACAAAATTTCCAAAACCATTTTTTTAAGCACCAATTCAGATATAAAGTGATTTTGAGGGGCTTACGTAATGGAAACCACCCATAAATGACCCCATTTTAGAAACTACACCCCTCAAATTATAAAAACTGCTGTTACAAACTTTGTTAACCCTTGAGGTGTTCCACAAGAATTAATGGAAAATGGAGGTGAAATTTCAAAATTTCACTTTTTTGGTAGATTATTCATGTTAATAATTTTTTTCTTGCAAAACAGCAAGGGTTAACAGCAAACTAAACCTCAATATACATTACTCTGATTCTGCAGTATACAGAAATACCCCATATGTAGTGGTAAATGTCTCTATGGGTTTGTGGCAGTGGTCAGAAGGAAAGGAGCGCCATACGGATTTTGGAGGCAGATTTTGCTAGAATAGTTTTTAGGCACCATTTTGTAATTGAGAGACCCTGACGTACCCCTACAGTGGAAAGCCCCAAAAAGTGACCCCATTTTGGAAACTACACCCTTCAAAGAATATATTAAGGGGGGTTGTTTTATTTTCACAAGCGGTAACAGGAGGAAAGCACCCCATAATTTGTTCCCCATTTTCTCCTGAATACGGCAACACCCCATATGTGGTGTAAACTGCTGTGGGGGCACATGGCAGGACTCAGAATAGAAGGAGCGCCATATGGATTTTGCAGCACAGATTTTGATGGATTGGTTTGCGGGAGCCATTGATTTTTATTTTTTTTGAGTTATTGTCTTATGTGGGGGCTCATTTTTTGCAGGACGAGGTGACGTTTTCATTGGTACCATTTTGGGGTACATAAGACTTTTTGATCGCCTGCTATTACACTTTTTGTGAGGCAAGGTGAAAAAAAATGGCTGTTATGGCATAGTTTTTTAAAAAAAATTTTTTACAGAATTGACCTGGGGGGCCATCTCATGTAATATTTTTATAGAGCAGGTTGTTACGGACGCGGCGATACCCAATATGTCAAACATTTTTATTCTTGGAAAGTTTTACACATTAGATGCTTTTTTGAACAGCATAAAATCTTTTTTTGTGTTGCTATTTTCTGAGAGCCATATTTTTTTTATTTTTTGGGCGATTGTCTCAGGTAGGGTCTAGATTTCTGCGGGACAAGATGACGGTTTGATTGGTACCATTTTGGGGTAAATACACCTTTTTGATCGCCTGCTATTACACTTTTTGTGAGGCAAGGTGAAAAAAATGGCTGTTATGGCATAGTTTTTTTAAAAAATTTTTACAGCATTCCCCTGGGGGGCCATGTCATGTAATATTTTTATAGAGCAGGTTGTTACAGACGCGGCGATACCCAATATGTCAAACATTTTTATTTTTGGAAAGTTTTACACATTAGATGCATTTTTGAACAGAATAAAATCTTTTTTTTGTGTTGCTATTTTCTGAGAGCCATATTTTTTTTATTTTTTGGGAGATTGTCTCAGGTAAGGTCTACATTTCTGCGGGACAAGATGATGGTTTGATTGGTACCATTTTGGGGTAAATACGCCTTTTTGATCGCCTGCTATTACACTTTTTGTGAGGCAAGGTGAAAAAAATGGCTGTTATGGCATAGTTTTTTTTTTTTTTTTTTTTTTACAGCATTCACCTGGGGGGCCATCTCATGTAATATTTTTATAGAGCAGGTTGTTAAGGACGCGGCAATGCCCAATATGTCAAACATTTTTATTTTTGGAAAGTTTTACACATTAGATGCATTTTTGAACAGAATAAACCTTTTTTTGTGTTGCTATTTTCTGAGAGCCATATTTTTTTTATTTTTTGGGCGATTGTCTCAGGTAGGGTCTACATTTCTGCAGGACGAGATGACGGTTTGATTGGTACCATTTTGGGGTAAATACGCCTTTTTGATCGCCTGCTATTACACTTTTTGCAAGGGAAGGTGACCAAAAAAAAGCTGTTTTGGCACAGTTTTTTTTTTTTTACTGCGTTCACCTGGCGGGGTGGATCATGTGATATTTTTATAGAGCCGGTCGATACGGACGCGGCGATACCTAATATGTCTATTTTTATTTTTTTCACTAATATTCACAATATTCACAATATTTCTGCATTGTAATGCATTGGCTGGAAGTGTATTACACACAGTAATACACTTCCAGTCTTACTGCCTGTGAGATCCAGGGGGCTGGATCTCACAGGCTTCCGTAGATAGCAGCCGTAGATGCCTAAGGAAGGCATCCGGCTGCTATCTAAGCCATCAGGTCCCTGTCACAGCAGCGCGAGGACCCGATGGACACCCGCTCCGACCGCCCGCATCGCATGTACCGCGGTCAGCTCTGACCGCGGCACATGAAGGGTTAATACGCCCGCATCGGTGTTTTCACCAATGCGGGCGTACGCAGCAGGGGTCCGGCTACTGGAAACAGCCGCCCCCCGCAGCTGATCGGGCGGGTGCAGAAGCCGTAGTACTACGGCGCTGGTTAGAAACTTACTTCCCGCAGCGCCGTACATGTACGGCGCTGGTCGGGAAGGGGTTAATTAAGCAGCATATATAGGTGATTGCTTCAGCAACAACAACAATATGGTAGCAATCTACCTGTGTGTGGTAAGTTGAAATTGAGCTTCATGCATCAATCATCCATTTACATCTTTTCAGTTTCCACATGGTTGAAATTTAAATGTTTTTTGGGACTTCTTCAATTTAAGTAAACCAGCATATAAGTGATCAACACTAATACACAGCACACAAAAGTTTTTGTGAGGGATAACAAGTTTAGGCCTAAATCAGTTTCCCTTTACAATCTTTTTTAAAAATTTTTATGGGGACTGATTATATTCAAACTAACAACATATATACATGATTACTACGTAAATAGACAAGAAAGCACGCAAAATTATCTGGGAGTGATAATGAACTTAGACCCAAATCTGGTTCCCTATTTCACATTTTTAATTATTTTTATTTTTTTTTGATTGGGGGAGGTTGCTGATTATGTTCAAACTAACAGCATACATCAGACACAGTGCATAGTCCAGGCAACAGAAGCATTTCAATCAAAAAGCCTAGAGCCAGAATGTGGATAGTAGCAGCACCATCCATCTGGCCAGAAATAGTGGTGATAGTAGTAGTGGGCAGCAGTTGTCCCTGCTGGCTTCGGAAAGGCGTAGCATTATAGTTGAAGGGAAAGAGGATAAGATAGTGGATTGGATAGCTCACTCCTCATCTCAGTCAAAGCAGGATGACGTGAAGGTGAAATAATTCTTCCTGCTCCTCTTCCTTGCAGCCCCAAAGTCCTGTGGCAGATAGTCAAGAGAGTCTCCCTGTTGATGACTTGTGTGAGAGCAGTCAGCATTTGTCCTTCTCTGAGGAGGAGATGTAGGAGGAGACTGCAGACTCTGGCTTTGTGCAAGCTGCACAAGATCAAAATAAAACATTGACAGGCAAACACTAACGTAGGTACCACAGTTCTATTAAACCACATAAAGCGTCATCACTCCATCCCATGGGCAAACGGAGGTGGCAACCCTCCTTCTTTCGGTCTAGCTTGCAGCAGCCAAGCCGCTTCCACAGGCAGTACATTGTCTTTCATATCGCCATCTTCTCTTTCTGGTTTTCCCGCTCAGACTCCTCCTCCGTTCCATTGCCAACCATCAAAAATGGAATGTGTAGCCAGGAAACAACTCTATGCCCCCAGCAATCAAATGGTGCACAAGCTTAATTCTCACCTGGCCAAGTTGCTGGCAGTGCAGTTGCTGCCATACCATTTAGTCGAGTTGGCTTCCTTTAAGGAGCTAATGATATGTGCTCAGCCTCACTGGAAGATTCCTAGTCAGCATTATTTCTCCAAAAAAGTCATCCCTGCCTATTTGTCTGGTGGACAACATGGGCTGCTCCCTGTGATTATCGCTGTATGGCAAGGTTCACACTATGGTGGATACCTGGAGCAGCTCTACAGGATAGTCATAACCATGGAAGCGAGCAACGTATAATGTGATGGAAAAAATGAATCCAGCCAGCAAAGGAGGCAATATGGACAATCACAATACATCATCATTAACTTTCTCTTTTTAATAAATGCCACTTGTTGAATTAACAAAACCCATTTAAGATAAAACCTTCTTGTGATATTTTTCTGTCTATAAAATTTAAAAATGTAAAGATTGGGAAATAAAAACTTGTGTTTCCTTTATATGCACCAGTAAACTGCGAGCACTAAGAGCAATGTAATCTAATAGATATTTTCTTGTTTCCATGGAACTGTTATGTGAAAATCAGTCACAATGTGGCCTTTGGTATTCCTTACATACATTTACATACATTTCCCTGAAGATTTCCCGCCAGATATGTTTACATAGGAATACTTGTCGCCATTTTTTGATTGATTTGGTTGTCTACGTGCATGGGGTATTTCTGTGTCAAGGCTGTACGCATCCGAGAAAAGCTATGATATGTTTTGACTGCTTATAACTCATTGCATTCATTTATAATGTGAAATGAAGGTAAAAATACACATAGGGTGTGTTCTTCTGCTACATTGTATGTTTCAATAATCCCATTCACTTACACACACATGACATTTGCTTTAGAAAGACATGTGTTCCACACCCTGAAATGTAAAAGGGTCTATGGATATGCATGAGTTAGGTATATTTTAGAACTCATTCTCTTCCAGCAAGCAGGTTCTTCTAGCAGTACATAGTATGTTCTTCAATCATTGCCATGATATGTGCTATTATCATTTTCTCAGCCCACTACAGCATTTGACATATCTATACCTTGTGCAATTATATGATTTTAATTCCAACTTCTTAAAATAAAGTGATAATCCGTATCAGGGACTGAGGTTCATTTATTCATTTTGTTTAATTTAATAGAAATGCATATAGTGACAGCATAATGAGCATCTTTTCCACCACAGACAATGGGAAAAGGTATTCCAGAGTGTGATAAATTCATTGTAGAACGCTCTTCTAAGGCCACGTCAAAACGCTCTCTTACAATGTGTCAGAATTGTGTCAAGCTGCTGATGTTGTTGCCTGCCTTCTGCCTGCCACTTACAAGTTATCTGATAGAAGGTTGTCACCGATGGAAGAGGTCACCTTCACTAACAGAGAATCAATGGTCTCGTTTTGTGTATTTTTTTGAAATGTCACTTTTGATGCTCTTTTGCCTGAAAAGCCACTCATAATTCTTCTTCCTGCTCAACAATTCAGAACAAATCATGTAAATTGGGACGTTTTGAATAGCACATAAACATGTTAGTTTTTCCATGTAGAAAATAACGGATAAATACAAATACATACACACAGAAATTCTCACAATAACATATAGTTATGGAAATAAATGGTTGATGCCATGTTAATGTGTATCTGTTTTGTTTTTATTTATTTTATGTATATATTCAGCACTTATATAATTTTATAAAATATCTTTATTATATCTGAGGCTCTGTTTCCTAAAAAAAAGAAAAAGCTTTTGCAAACATGTGTAACCACCACTAAGATATTATCTAACTACATCTGCTAAACTGAGATAATAAATGATACTACAGAATTCCAGAAATTTATTTTATAACAGGGAACTGCTGCAGACATGACTGTGCACTAGTGGCACTGGTTATGTCATAAAATTGCTAGACCTGCTGGGATCAAAATTGATTGTTGACACCATGGTAAAAGCCACATGACTTGGTCATGATGTAGCTTTTAGTTTTGAGAGAAGCAAACCATTCAAAGCAGAATTTGGCCAGAAGTTTAGGAAGACTTAGACATGCAATGAATTCAAATTTCATTGCGCTTCATGGTTACAAATAGGTTTTTCCTAAAATGGCTGCTGCACATGTTACAAATTGAAAGTAGGAAGCCTGGGAATGCAAGATCACCCATTATGCTGTGCAGCCAGCCAATCCGCAGATAGCCATCCCCTGTGATGTCACAGCTATATGAAACCCTCATTCTGCATGGTCTCCGCTATTGTCCTGTGAGCTGAGCATCGGGAGAGATGTGGTAATTGCTCATGCCCTAGGGACAGTGTTGCTGCAAAGAATTAATCCGTTATTTTGGTTATACAGTTAGTGTGCCTCAGTATTAAAGACAATTGTGTTATATCAACATTTGCATCATGTTTTAGTGCACTGAAATTCACAGTTATCCCGTTCTTACAGTTATTGTACCTCAGTATTAAAGGCAGGTGTAATATATTGCTTTGTGCATCACGTTTTAGTGCACTAACATTCAGGGTTAATCCACTATTTCACTGATACAATTACTGTACACTTTGGCCAACAGACTCCAAAGGAAGGGGCAGTGGCAAAAATGTTGCTGTAGCAGGCACAAGTAGCAGCAGAGCAGGGGGGTTGGTAGCAATCGCAGCAACAGGCCAGAGCTGTCACTGTCATCCAGTGGTCGTATTTTGACCAACAATCCAGCTGTACTGGAATGGTTGACTCACTGCTCTTCAACATAATGTCAAGTGATATCAAATACACACAGCCAGGAGTCGGTGAGTTCCTCTGACACCACACTTAGTAGGCATGGCCCAGGTACTGCCAGTGTCTTAAACCTTCCTCTTGCTTTTGCTGCTCCTTCTGGTAGACAAGTAGTGATAGCCTCCGGCTTTGCTCCACTTTTAAGCAAGGATGAGCTTTGTGAGGACAATCAGCAGTTACAGGCCAGCACAGACTTGGAGGAGAGGTCCACTTTGGAGTCCTCTAGGTGGGATTGCAGAACAATTTGCGAGAGGTCAGGGATATGCGTAAGAGACAGGTGCCGGTGACACAAGTGATGACCAAACAGATGTAGATGAGGATGTAGCCAATTGTTCATGGGAGCCAGGTGAAGAGGAGGCGTCAGCAGCAGGGGGTGAGGATGGCACCATGCTCATGAAACAGCAGGGTGGAAAACGTGCTCGTGAGACAGCAAGGTTGAAGCAGTCGGAGATCAACACTGTCTGCTACTCGGGAGACTACCTGTGAGGAACACATTAGCAGTGCACAGGTTCATAAAAGCAGCGGCAGGCATCATGCAGTGGTGGAGGTTAATAGCGGAAGGAAGGAAGGTAGGAAGGATCTCACTAATCTTAGGATAACTCAAAGCTTGAGAAATGGTATGGAAAAAATGTCCTATTAAATTGACCCTAATGTCTGTGAGCTTCAGTGAGGACAGTGACTGAAATGAGTGATAACAAACTGAAATGATAAGACACACATCATTGTGCCATTATTGGATTTTATTGAGCACTTTGAGTAAACAGACACAGTGCAAGGAGAGAAAGTAAGTAAACCCTTAACTTTAATAACCTCTAACTGCAAATACAATTTCCACAGTGTTGAGGAGGAATTTTGGACCATTCTACCCTCCAAATGTGTTTTACGTCATCTATATTTCTGGATGCCTTGCCTGCACAGTCCTCTTCATGGCATGCCACATCATTTTGACAGAGTTAAGCTCAGTACTCTGACTCGGTCAATCAAAAAACACATTGAAGTAGATTTATCAAAACATGTAGAAAAGGAAACTGGCCCATAGCAACTAAATTCCACCAGTCATTTTTAAGAGCTCCTTTTGAAAATGAAAGGTGGAATCTGATCAGTTGCCATGGACAACTAAGCCAGTTTTTCTCCCATTTTATTTTTTTAAAGGGGTTTAGCCAATGCTCTGTTATTTTCGGCGGCCCCATAGAAATAAATGGAGAGCGTCTGCGCAGCACAGTGCGCTCTCCACTACTACTCCTTGCTTCGTTCTCCTTGTAGGTGCGGGTCCCAGAGGTAGGACCTGCACCTATCATCCAATGGGGGCATATCCTAGTGATATGCCCCAATTGTCTGTGATGGTAAAATCCTTTTAACCATTCTTGGTTTATATACTTGTGTGCTTTGAGTCTCTTTAGCTTAAGCGGGTTATCCATTAAATAATATTTATGACCTATTCTCAGGATAGGTCATCAATATCAGATCAGTAAGGGTCCGACACCTGGGACCCCCGCTGATCAACTGTTAGAAGAGGTCTGGCACTCAGTGAGCGCCGGGGCCTCTTCCTAGTTAATGTAACATCAGTTTACATCAGTCACATGGCCTAGTTGCAGCACAGCCCCATTGAAGTGATGGGGCTGAACTGCAATATCAAGCACTGTCAATATACTATGTATGGCATTGTGATTGATAAGCTGCTGGGAGTCTGCAGAGCTTGGCGGCTCCCTAAAGCAGCTGATTGGTGGGGGTGCATTGACACAGACCCCCATAGATGTGATAATGATAATCCATCCTAATGATAGGGTATCATTATAATTTCCTGGTTAACCCGTTTAAGATCAAGGACTACTGCCCTAAAAATCTGTAAAATGTTTCGATACACTTTAAGGGCCCTTTACATGGCCTGGGAATCCGCCAGATAATTGTTAATGAGTGTTCTTACGTATGTTAGCGATGATCTGGCAATGTAAAGGTACCACCAATTGCCCAATGAGTGAAACGCTCATTTGTCGGTTAATCAAATTGCTTGTGTAGGCACCTAAATTGTCATTTGACGCCAGCAGATCATGCTGTCTAAGCACACTCTGCTGCTAGGAAACAACGAGTCTGTATGAGGACGAGCAATGACATTAGTGATTTGTGGAGGACTTTGCAGTATGTAAATGTCACGCTCTGGTGTGGAGGCTATAGCCACACCAAGCGTAAGAGGGAAGGGAAAAGACCAAACAAGGGAAACGGTCACCTCCTGCAGGAAACCCTGAAACTAGGCCCTGACTGACTACCAGTATGAACGGGCCTTAGTTGTAGGAGAGTTCATACACAGAAACCTAATAACAAACTGACCCTATAGAACCCTGCTACTAGTGACAGGGGAAGGATTCAACCCGTTCCTCCAAAAGGATGGATGAACAGGAGACTCCAGAAGTCAAAACAAAAACAGGGAAAAGTAGGATAAAGACAATAGGGAAAATAACACTTATCTAAATGCAGATATTGCAGCAACCGGCTCTCAGCCAAGAACCACACCACACACAACAATGTCAGCAGAAAGTATAAACTGCAAGGGATACTGGGAGAGGAAGGGATAAATAGGGGAAAGACAATCACCTGTCACGCTCTGGTGTGGAGGGAATAGCCACACCGAGCGTACGAGGGAAGGGAACAGACAAAAACCAGGGAAACGGTCACCTCCTGCAGGGAACCCTGAAACTAGGCCCTGACTGACTACCAGTATGAAGAAGCCTGTGTCACTAGCTGCACCCTAAAGAACCCTGCAGCTAGTGACACAAGAAAGAGTAAACCCGTTCCTCCAAGAGTAAGAACGAACAGGAGACTCCAAAAGAAAAAACACAAAAGGGAAAAGGTCACTTATCTTTAAGCAGATATCGCAGCAACCGGATCTCAGCCGAGATCCACACCACACACTACTAAGTAGGCAGAAGTATAAACCGCAAGGGATACTGGGAGAGGAAGGGGTAAATAGAAGAAAGATAATTACCACAGCCGCAACAGCTGAGGGGAAGGGGCAGGGGCATTGCTAAAGGCTCATGGGCCCTGGTGCAAGAGTTCAGCTTGGGCCCCCCCATACACCATGCTGTATTATATACAGTATAGTTCATAAACCATGCCATACAATATATAGCATAACCCCACAGTGTATGGATTATACTGTGTATTATACAGCATGGTGTATGGATTATACTGTATACTATACAGCATGGTGTATGGATTATACTGTATACTATACAGCATGGTGTATGGATTATACTGTATATTATACAGCATGGTGTACGGATTATACTGTATATTATACAGCATGGTGTACGGATAATACTGTATACTATACAGCATGGTGTAGGGATTATACTGTATATTATACAGCATGGTGTAGAGATTATACTGTATATTATACAGCATGGTGTAGGGATTATACTGTATATTATACAGTATGGTGTACGGCTTATACTGTATACTATACAGCATGGTGTACGGATTATACTGTATATTATACAGCATGGTGTACGGATTATACTGTGTATTATACAGCATGGTGTAGGGATTATACTGTATATTATACAGCATGGTGTTGTACGGATTATACTGTATATTATACAGCATGGTGTAGAGATTATACTGTATATTATACAGCATGTGTACGGATTATACTGTATACTATACAGCATGGTGTATGGATTATACTGTATATTATACAGCATAGTGTACGGATTATACTGTATATTATACAGCATGGTGTAGGGATTATACTGTATATTGTATAGCATGGTACAGGGATTATATTGTATACTGTACAGCAAATGCATGGCGGTTACACCATACCGGAAATATATCCCCTGCGCCATGCTGTACAATATACAGTATATACACAGTGTACAGGTATACTGTATATGTATTGTGCGGCACAGTGTATGCATACTCACACAAACACACATGAATAGTTATAGTTACTTGGCCCTTGGGGATCTCAGACGCCACTTCCAGACTTTGGAGGGGGCTGGGGCCTTGTTCTCTCTTCTTCTTCTTTCCTTGCATAAGGGAGGAGGCGGGGCCTGCTGGGAGCACCGCACAGGAACGTCCTGACGAGCTAACATCAGGACATTAAGGGAAGTATGGTGTATGCCTGTTTTGAGCCCACCACAGCAGGGCTTCCCTATCGGAACAGGCATACACAATAAAGTCTGGGCTGCGGCGGTGAGTGGGCCAGGACAGGCCCTGAACGTAGGCACAAAGTAAGCTGCGCGGCCGCGTGCCCGCGCAGCTTACAGGGAACACTGCCTGCAAGTGGCAAGGGGGGCCCTCTGGGCCCCCCTGGCTTAGGGGCCCAGTCGCAAGTGCGACCGCTGCGACCCCTAAAGCTACGCCACTGGCAAGGGGTGTGGTAAACAGCAACCAAACCAAGGGAAAACATGACAAATTATGTCACTTTTGAAAGTCTAGCCGATCGCCTGCAACCTGATGCAGGCACGTTCGTGACAATAAATGTCTCATCCACTGACAAGCGGGCACTTGCCAGGAAGAACAGTTCCTTCCCCCAAATCATCTGCTGAATTGTACCTTCTAAAGGGACCTTTAGAATTTGTTGTTACCTCAATGATTACAATGCGTCCAGGTCAAGAAGTGGCAAAGCAGCAATACTATTTGCATATGATTAGTTTAGTTACTGTTTGCCTATACTATACTGTTTGGCTACAAATTACATATAATTAGCATTCAATACAAAAATCCATGTCATTTCACATTCTTTTTTGGCAGTCATATATAAGCAACAGAAATAAATAAATAGTAGCTCAACCTTACTGTTGGCTCCGATAGTCTTTGAAGCCTCTTCCACATCTTTGCATACTGTAACTTCTTATCATATCCAGTGTGGTGATGTGTACTGGAAAGCTGGAAGGGGTGTATATCTCACTCAGGTTCCTCAACTGGGTGAGATAAATAAAATCCAGGTAGACTGTGCTGGCTTCAGCAAACTTAGTTGCTGGAGCTATTTTGATAGTAATAGCTGGGCTGGATTTTATTTGGGTTGGGAAGGTAGGTCGGCAGTGGGACCTTTCCAACCCACCCAATTCCAGGGCATGTCATTTCTCTGGCCTGAGGAGATCCCAGGTGAGGCCAGCTGGTGTAATCTGGGAGGAATAAGTAATCCTCCAGTGTGTCAGTCTGGGGAGAGGCACTGACCCTGAGAGAGGGTGAAGCCAGTGAGGCTTGGTGTGGTCTCAGCCAGGTGGGCTGAAGGGGACCACAGGCTACGTATAGCCGGTTCTCTCCCGAGACTCTGAATTTGTGTGGAGGTCACGGCCCGGAAGCGGCTGACCCAGACGGCTGAGGGAAGCCGCAACAAAAGCTGCTTGTGAACAGCGTCTTATTAAAGGTGAGATAGGGAAACCTATGTCTAGCCAGAGCCTAGCCGGGCAGGTATTTTGGTTTATGATTTGTTTTGTCTTGAGTGCTGGTACCAATAAAATAGAGTTGGACCTGGAAAACCTTGCATTTATGAAGAAATTGTGTGATGTGACCCCCTGAGCGTGTACGATCCCTTACACCAGTCATATTTTATTTGAGATATACATATTGTTTTCAGTGATTACCCTGTTTGGTTTCTCTGTTCGCAATGAAGTTTATTTCTCCACAGTGTGATATTAAAAAGACACAAATAATATTCAAAACATGAAATTCTTTCATTTATCTGCAGTACTTTTTTGCCTGCAGGTGCTAAGTGGTAATATTCAGATAACTGCACCCAGCCTGTCATTCATTAGCGCATAACAAACTGTTATGCTAATTGTGCTGGGATAAAAGAAAAATGTGTACAGGGATTTTTTTAGAACATTAGATACATACAGTAGTTTTAGTCCTGGATGGGAGTGCTCAAGGGAAATCTACAGAGAATCTGGAAAAAAATAAGTATTCATGGCGCAGTCCACCCCCTCCTCCCGATGCACTGCCTAGGCACGTCCCCTGGTGAAACAATGAGTCGATAGCAAGAGAGCACTTGCTCTGTTCCTGCATGCTGAGGGAGGTTAACATGTTATTTGGTTTAGGTGCATCTGGTTTTGTTTTAGACTGAGTTAAAACTCAGTTAGCCTATTCTGGTGCAACTTGTATATTGGGCCAATGGGGCGACGAGTTCATGGACCTATTTGGTCCTGATGCAGGGACTTGATGCCCTAATTAAATGCCATGCTGGCAATACCAGTTTATGGTTTTCACTCCCTAGCTGTGCTCCCAGTTCTGTTCTGTGTGCATTTGGATTGCTTATTGTATTGACCTCGGCTTGCCTTTGACCACTCTCTGTCTTGTGATTTGGTACTGTGTTTCCCGTCCAGTTCTGACTTTGGCTTGGCTATTCTGACTACCCTCTGTTGTATGATTTGGTACTGCATTGTCCACCTGGTTCAAACCATTCCTGTATGACTTCTTCTTTTTGTAGTTTCTCCTCTGTGTTTCACTCCTGCACTTAGCAGTGTAGGGAAATCAACTAATTGCAGACTTGCCGTTTAGGGCTTCCACTGTAAATAGGCAGGGAAAGCAGGCTGGGTTCTAGTTAGGGCTCACTGTCTGTGTATTCCTGCCTACTGTGTTGTCACAACCAGTTAAATATGTTGATGTTATCCAATACATTCCAGAACTGTAAGGGTTACATAGCATCATAAATCAGTATAATGCTATGTGACCCCGTCAGTGGCGGGAGTTCAGGCCAGTAGATGCGATGCGGGAGACGTGCGTGTTTCACGCTCGTCTGCAAGGGGCCTTAAGGGAACCTGTCAGCGGCAAAAAAACATCCCAAACTGCAAGCAGTACCTTAAAGTAGTCAGCAGTGTGTTTCTAGTGATCATTAGAAACACACTGCTTGCTGCTTCAAGGCATTGCTTGCTGTTTGGGATGGTTTTTGCCACTGGCAGGTTTCCTTTAAAGGAGTTGTGTAACAATCTCTGCTGGAGAAGTCAGGCAAAGATGTTGGAAAGGGTGTAGCCTGACAATTTAACCTGTTCTAGAGCAAAGAGGCAGAAGGAGGCTTGGCTTAAAGAGGACCTTTCACCACTCCTGACATGCCTGTTTTAATAGCTTCATGCATTCCCCATGTAATAACAATTCTGGAACATCTATTCTTATGTCTCTATGTTGTACCATTCCTTTATTATTTCTACTAGAAGTTATGAATGAATTGCTATTTGTCTTTAGTAAAGGAACAGAAGGGAGGTGACTAGTTGGGGGTGTGTCCCTGCACAGACTGTCCATGTTCAGACTGTGCAGGGACACACCCCCAACTTGTTACCTCCCCTCTGTTCCCTTACTGAAGACAAATAGCAATTCATTCATAACTTCTAGTGCAAATAATAAAGGAATGGCACAACATAGAGATATAAGAATAGATGTTCCAGAATTGTTATTACATGGGGAATGCATGAAGCTATTAAAACATAGGAGTGGTGAAAGGTCCTCTTTAAAGGCCAATCAATGAGATCTATGTTATGTCTAAATCCTGTGGGACTTGTCAGTGCCAGTTATTGTATTTTCAATCTGATTCCCATATGTGCTAGACTACTCTCTACATATTGTGAGTATTCTTGAGTTTCTGACACAGCTTGTTTACCTGACTTCTCTTTGCCTTCTTCTTCTGATTGTTTAGTTATCATTTCTATTTACTGTTGCTATAGTTTACTATTTTGGCTTTGAAATTCCGCGACTGTGTTTTTGACCCCAGCTACTATGACTATTCTACCTGCCACTAGAGTTGATTGTTTTGATCCATCTGCGACTATCGGGTGAATGCAAGATACAGTGGGGAAAAAAAAGTATTTAGTCAGCCACCAATTGTGCACGTTCTCCCATCTAAAAAAGATGAGAGAGGCCTGTAATTGACATCATAGGTAGACCTCAACTATGAGAGAAAAAATGAGAAAACAAATCCAGAAAATCACATTGTCTGATTTTTATTTTATTTTATTAGAATTTATTTGCTAATTATGGTGGAAAATAAGTATTTGGTCACCTACAAACAAGCAAGATCTCACAGACCTGTAACTTCTTCTTTAAGAGGCTCCTCTGTCCTCTGCTCATTACCTGTAGTAATGGCACCTGTTTGAACTTGTTATCAGTATAAAAGACACCTGTCCACAACCTCAAACAGTCACACTCCAAATTCCACTATGGTGAAGACCAAAGAGCTGTCGAAGGACACCAGAAACAAAATTGTAGACCTGCACTAGGCTGGGAAGACTGAATCTGCAATAGGCAAGCACCTTGGTGTGAAGAAATCAACTGTGGGAGCAATAATTAGAAAATGGAAGACATACAAGACCACTGATAATCTCCCTCTATCAGGGGCTCATATGGCCAGATGAAACCGAAGTAGAACTGTTTGGTAGAAACATAACTCGTTGGGTTTGGAGGAGAGTGAATGCTGAGTTGCATCCAAAGATCACCATACCTACTGTGAAGCATGGGGGTGGCAACATCATGCTTTGGGGCTGTTTCTCTGCAAAGGGACCAGGATGACTGATCCGTGTATATGAAAGAATGAATACGGGCTATGTATCGTGAGATTTTGAGTGCAAACCTCCTTCCATCAGCAAGGGTATTGAAGATGAAACGAGTCTTTCAGCATGACAATGATCCCAAGCACACTGCCAGGGAAACGAAGGAGTGGCTTCGTAAGAAGCATTTCAAGGTCCTGGAGTGGCCTAGCCAGTCTCCAGATCTCAACCCCCATAGAAAAGCTTTGGAGGGGGTTGAAAGTCAGTGTTGCCCATTGACAGTCCCAAAACATCACTGCTCTAGAGGAGATCTGCATGGAGGAATGGGCCAACATACCAGCAACAGTCTGTGCCAACCTTGTGAAGACTTACAGAAAACGTTTGGCCTCTGTAATTGCCAACAAAAAATATATAACAAAGTATTGAGATGATCGTTTGTTATTGACCAAATACTTATTTTCCACCATAATTTGCAAATAAATTCTTTAAAAATCAGACATGTGATTTTCTTGATTTGTTTTCTCATTCGCCCGGCAGTGAAGAGCCCTTGCCCTGCGCTGGATCGCGCAGGGCAAGGGAGGGCATCGGAGCATGAGATGCTCCGATGCCCTGTTCAGGAGGGCTGCGGGAGTCAAAACCTGGGTATGTCCGGGTTCAGCTCTGAACCCGGACAACCCCTTTAAGCATAAATACGGGGAAAAGCACTGTAAAGTCCTCTTCACACATGAGCTTGCTTTGGTGTTTACTGATAAAATCCAGCCAATGCATAATAAATCAATAATAGTTAATGTTAATATACAAAAGCAGTGGCTTCTGCGCTCAGCAATGTGAATACAATAATGGACTTTTTTCGACAAAATACTTCCATTAGTTCTGACGTGGGCTCACTCAGATTCTATTATATTAAGGAGAAGAATAGATGGTGCTTGCTGTTGTGTCTACCCATCAGCAGGAAATAATGAAATCTTCTAGAATAAGATGTTGGAAAAAAGAAATGTTTCTGGAATTACTTGGATTTATGTTTTATTTAGTTTAGACAACAAAAAATAATAAACACATTCTGTGCGATATGATAAATGGACACGGATGTACATGACCACAATAAAAGAAAATCATAGCAAGCATAACAGCACTCTCAAAACACTAAATACAAGAAAACAAAATAGATAGATAGATAGATAGATAGATAGATAGATAGATAGATAGATACTAGTAAATCCAGAAGAGAAGAATACCGTGGCACTCAATGTCTTCAATTGAGGGTTTATTCACCAAAGAAGCGACCAGGATTGGTCTTTTTCAAACAAAGGTGTATCATACCATAGTGACATATACAGTGCCTTACGAAAGTATTCGGCCCCCTGGAACCTTTCAACCTTTTGCCACATTTCAGGCTTCAAACAAAAAGATATAACATTTTAAATTTTTGGTGAAAAAAATTTATTGGATCATTTAAACTTTTTTTGTAATAATAAAACTGAAAAGTGGGGCGTGCAAAATTATTCGGCCCTCTTGCATTAATACTTTGTTGCACCACCTTTTGCTGCGATTACAGCTACAAGTCGCTTGGGGTATGTCTCTATCAGTTTTGCACATCTAGAGACTGAAATTCTTGTCCATTCTTCCTTGTAAAACAGCTCGAGCTCTTTGAGGTTGGATGGAAAGCGTTTGTGAACAGCAGTTTTCAGCTCTTTCCACATATTCTCAATTGGATTCAGGTCTGGACTTTGACTTGGCCATTCTAAGACCTAGATACGTTTATTTTTGAACCATTCCATTGTAGATTTTGCTTTATGTTTGGGATCATTGTCTTGTTGGAAGATAAATCTCCGTCCTAGTCTCAGGTCTTTTGCAGACTCCAACAGGTTTTCATCCAGAATGGTCCTGTATTTGGCTCCATCCATCTTCCCATCAATGTTAACCATCTTCCCTGTCCCTGCTGATGAAAAGCAGGCCCAAACCATGATGCTGCCACCACCATGTTTGACAGTGGGGATGGTGTTTTCAGGGTGATGAGCTGTGTTGCTTTTATGCCAAACATATCGTTTTGCATTGTTTCCAAAAAGTTCGATTTTGGTTTCATCTGACCAGAGCAACTTCTTCCACATGTTTGGTGTGTCTCCCAGGTGGCTTGTGGCAAACTGTAAACGAGACTTTTTATGGATATCTTTGGGAAATGGCTTTCTTCTTGCCACTCTTCCATAAAGGCCAGATTTGTGAAGTCTTCGACTGATTGTTTTCCTATGGACAGACTCTCCCACCTCATCTGTAGATCTCTGCAGTTCATCCAGAGTGATCATGGGCCTCTTGGCTGCATCTCTGATCAGTCTTCTCCTTGTTTGAGATGAAAGTTTAGAGGGACGGCCTGGTCTTGGTAGATTTGCAGTGGTCTGATACTCCTTCCATTTCAATATGATCGCTTGCACAGTGCTCCTTGGGATGTTTAAAGCTTGGGAAATCTTTTGGTATCCAAATCCGGCTTTAAACTTCTCCACAACCGTATCACGGACCTGCCTGGTGTGTTCCTTGGTCTTCATGATGCTCTCTGTGCTTTAAACAGAACCCTGAGACTATCACAGAGCAGATGCATTTATACGGAGACTTGATTACACACAGGTGGATTCTATTTATCTTCATCAGTCATTTAGGACAACATTGGATCATTCAGAGATCCTCAATGAACTTCTGGAGTGAGTTTTCTGAACTGAAAGTAAATGGGCCGAATAATTTTGCACGCCCAACTTTTCAGTTTTATTATTACAAAAAAAGTTTAAATGATCCAATAAATTTCGTTCCACTTCACAATTGTGACCCACTTGTTGTTGATTCTTCATCAAAAATTTAAAATGTTATATCTTTTTGTTTGAAGCCTGAAATGTGGCAAAAGGTTGAAAAGTTCCAGGGGGCCGAATACTTTCGCAAGGCACTGTATATACATATTGAGAACACAAAGTAATCAGATAGGGGCCACTCACTTTCTCTCCTCCCTACTGTCCTACTCCAATCATTGTGCAACATAGGGACATATTGTGAAAGATATAAACAAATAAATGAACCACATACCATAAATCTATATACCCCAGTTCTGTTGGGAGATGGCCAGCTGCAGTAGTTCCACGTGCGGCGTCTGTGCTGTGTACGGCGCCTGCGCACTACAATACCAGAAGTGGCGCGGCACGATTCCGAGTCAAGCCGTCAGGTGGCCTCAGAAGCAACGGTACATTCTAGCCAAGTAACTGCCGAATGTGACGCTCAAGGTGTCCTGTTATCAAGCAACATCCTAGTAGCAATAACGGCGCCCATGGAGCGTCCTGTCACGCTTAAAGCGTCCCGTTGCCAAGCAACATACCAATAGTAGTAATGGCGCCTGTAGAGTGTCCTATCACTTAGTAACCTTATATTTAAACTTATATTTAAACCATTTGAAGACATGTTGCCTATGGAGGACTATAGCGGACCGCATTAAATGTATTATATCTACTGTCGGCTGCCTCAAAGCCAAGTTTCAGTACACATAAGGTAATAGGTGAATATTACGGATTAATTGCATGGCAAAAGTAAGGAGTGCTGTCTTACTATACATTTTCTATAGATAGATACAAGTGCATCTCAATAAATTAGAATATCATCAAAAAGTTTTTTTTAGTAATTCAATTCAAAAAGTGAAACTCATATATTATATAGAGTCATTACAGAGTAAACTTTTTCAAGTGTTTATTTATGTTAATGTTGATGATTATGGCTTACAGCCAAGGAAAACTCAAAAGTCATTATCTCAGAAAATTAGAATATTAGACCAACTGTATGTTTTTGTTTTTTTTTAAACACAGAAATGTTGGCCAAATGAAAAGTATGTACAGTAAATGCACTCAATACTTGGTTGGTTGCACTCAATACTTCTTTTGCATGAATGACTGCATCAATGTGGCGTGGCATGGAGGTGATCAGCCTGTGGCACTGCAGAGGTGTTGTGGAAGCCTAGGTTGCTTCGATAGCAGTCTTAAGCTTGTCTGCCTTGTTGGGTCTGGTGTCTCTCATCTTCCTCTTGACAATACTCCATAGATTCTCTATAGGGTTAAGGTCAGGCGAGTTTTCTGGCCAATCAAGCACAGTGATACTGTGGTTATTAAACCAGGTATTGGAACTTTTGGCAGTGTGGACAGGTGCCAAGTCCTGCTGGAAAATAAAAATTCCATCCCCAAAAAGCTTGTCGGCAGAGGGAAGCATGAAGTGCTCTAAAAATTCCTGGTAGACGGCTGCACTGACTTTCGTCTTGATAAAACACAGTGGACCTACACCAGCAGATGACATGGCTCCCCAAACCATCACTGATTGTGGAAACTTCACACTAGACCTCAAGCAGCTTGGATTGAGTGCCTCTCCACTCTTCCTCCAGACTCTTGATGCACTGACTCCAGCAGCAGTCCACTCCTTGTGAATCTCCCCCAAATTTAGGAAAGGCCTTTTCTTAACAATCCTATCAAGGCTACGGTTCTCCCTGTTGCTTGTGCACCTTTTTCTAAAACCCTTTTTCCTTCCACTGAACTTTCCAATAATATGCTTTGATACAGCACTCTGTGAAAAGCCAGGTTCTTTAGTCTTCTGGACATCTGTCAAGTCAGTAGTCTTCCCCATGATTGTGTCACCTACTGAACCAGACTAAGGGACCTTTTTAAAGGCTTAAGGTCCTTTTACACGGGCCGATTATCGGCCGAAAAATCGTTCCTAGGAACGCTAGTGCCGATAATCGGCCCGTGTAAAAGTGGCCCTAATCAGCCGACGAACGAGCAAAACGCTCGTTCGTGGGATGATTGGATCTTTTGTAGAAACCAAAAGATCCAATCTGTCGGGCGCACATCGCCCTGTGTAAACAGGCGATGTGCGCCTGACAGCATGGAGCTTCCCGGCCGCACGAGCGATACAGCGATCACTCGTGCGGCCCGGCGCTCGATTCGTCGGGCCGTGTAAAGGCTCCCTGCCCGAGCGCCGATATCGCTGATCGGCGCTCGGGCAGGGAGAATAATCGGCCCGTCTAAAAGGGCCTTTAGGAAGCCTTTTCAGGTGTTTTGGGTTAATTATTCTAATTTTCTGAGATAATGAATTTTGGGTTTTCCTTGGCTGTAAGCCACAATCATCAACATTAACATAAATAAACACTTTAAAAAGTTCACTCTGTTTGTAATGACTCTATATAATATATGTGTTTCACTTTTTGAATTGAATTACTGAAAAAAAACTTTTTTGTGATATTCTAATTTATTGAGATGCACTTGTAGATAGATAGATAAAAATGAGGTTCTTAGTAAATATATTTTTATCAAAAAATATCCGAGTCCAAGTCTATATGCACTCCTATTACCCTATCCATTCCACAGGCTGCTTTTAATTAGTGTGATACATATAGTAAAGTTTGTTCCTCCTCTCACTGGATGCCTGATGGCACATAGAGGTAACAAGTAGCAACACAGTATATGTATAGGTTCTGCTTTCCTGAATTTAGATGCCCATATGGCATGTAATCAGGTATTAAATAGAGTAGTTTCCTGTCTGAACTGAGGTCATCTTGATGTGGTGGGTGGGCACATATGTTTTTTAATCAAAATATATTTTCTTGGAACCTCATGTTTACTTATCATATCAAATGTAGTATTAGTTTATATACACATTTTGCATTTAGTGCTTTGAGAGTGCTGTTCTGTTTCTTTTTTATATTTAGCTTAGAGCATAATGAAAAATATAGTTATTAGAAAGGCATTTGTTAATAGAGCACAGATTGATCGGCGTAAAAGCAATTAATGGTAGCATTTTTCACTGTTTGTCCTCCATTAACTACATAGTGAATTTTAAACAGAAACAATTTGTCATGTCTAAATCAATGGACTATATTATAAAAAATTGAAGTGGATGTACCACAGCAAAGTTTTTACATCTTGTTCTTTCCTGTACATGCAATATAATTGTATCACATTCTTAGGCTTTATTCACATCACATTTATGGGCTCTGTTTATCATATACACATATACATTTATCATTGATGGATGCCTTTGTCATACAGTGGCATCAGTGGATGGATCCAGGAGCAGTTTCACATTCCTCTGACTGAGTCCGTTGTATAGTTCTGGCCTCTCTGACAGTTCCCCATCTTGCCACTGTTGCTGTTTGTCTGCCTACCTGCCATTGTGTTCTGTATGGCTGCAGCTGTGGCCTCCACTGCAGCTGCTGCTTCTCATTGCTAATCCCCTACTGCCACTACAACTAACGCTTCACATCCACCACTACTACTACTACTATCGTCAATCTACTGCCTTGTAAGTTCCATGCTATGCTGCTACTGCTGTCACTACTGTTGTGGCCACATGCCGCTATTACATTACTTGTTCCACACTGCAATCCATTTGCTCTCAATTAAAATTGAGAATTTTTCTAGTTGGCGCATAATTTTTGAAGGCTTGGTCCTCCAACAAGTCATTGTTTTTTTCCCCATAACTCGGTGTGTGTTTTAACACTATCTTCCTCCAATAAGGTACAATTTTTGGATGCTTTGGAATATCAAAAAGCACAACACATGCAGCAATGCAGTTTGTTTTTAAACATGCTGGGAGTCATTTACTAATCTGAAATACACCTAAATTAGGTATTTAAGTTACAGATGGTGGCGCAACGTTCACACAAGTCTAAAATTGTGGGAGTGGCGTTTCTATGCCTGTTTTAAGCATAGAAAATGGTCGAATGTAAGATAGCTCGGAATCTGTCATAGATTTAGAAAAGCCTGCGCCTCTTCATAAATTCGGCGGATCGACTGCCAGCTGTGGGCTTTATTAAGACCTGCGTCTAATGTGCCCTGCTGTTCATTAACACTATCAACCATGTGTTTACCACTAGCTATGTATGTCAGTGTCACTCAGACATGATGTGCTATTGCTGTCATTATGTTCAAAAGCTTAGGGAGGAGGGATAAGATAGGGGTGCGTGGGTAAGGGTGATAGAAAAAACAAAAATTAATTAAAAAAATTAAAGAAAAGAGATAAAATATTTTCCCAAAATACCGATTTTCAGAGCATTTGGAACAACTTTGGTTCGTATGTCTACTTGTCTGTTTAAGTCTACTGTAAATGCATGCGTTCATGTCTCTAGTTGAATGTCTGATATTACAGTACTTCTCACCTAAACCCATTATTGTATTTGTTTAGCCAAAATAACATAGATTCTGTACAACCTGGCTTGAAGTTAATCTAGTCTTCAGACATCATGTCAGTTACTGTATCGGTTTTCATGTACCATCTGTGTATATTGCTTTATTAGATTAAGAAGCTATGTTGATAAATTTGCAGTGAAGCAGAAATGCATCAAGTCTTTTAATCCAGGCTTGAAAATGTCCCAAAAGATACGCTCAATGCACTTATTTTATCATGACAGGCATGATGGAAATGCCCCATTGAGTTAATTGCATCGATTGAGATAATCAATAAAATCTAGTAATTGTTTGTCCCTGAATCTCCCTGCCCATAGCACACAGTTAGAATCCTTGTTCACATTCTATTAAATAGGGCAGTGGAAGAAGTGTAGCGGAGGAGGTGAAGTCACACTGTTCCAGAAGCATTGCAGCAAAAAACAGCCCTTCTGTTGTATGCGTAAACACAAAAGAAAGGAGAGTTCAGGTCTAGCCTGGATAGATTCCAAAAGGATAATTCTGTTATTTGTGTGGTGACAATATATCAATAGAAGGAAAGGCTACCTAAGATCAGATATTGCAGCTTTGAAAGAAACTAGCATTTCCACTGTGTATCTTGCCCTCTATCATTATCTACTCCTGACTGTTGAGTGTTGCATCTAACAAACAGGTGCAGCAAACCTGATAACTGTTGCAATTGACTTATACTGGGGCATTTTATCGATTTCTGTTTAGATGGTTATAACCTTCTTTCTGTATTAAACCATCACTAAGTGCTATATATATATATATATATATATATATATATATAGTATCTCACAAAAGTATTTTATGATATCTTTACATGGGACAACACTGAAGGTATGACACTTTGATACAATGTAAAATAATAAGTGTACAGCTTGTATAACATTGTAAATTTGGCGTTCCCTCAAAAAAACTCAACACAAAGCCATTAATGTCTAAACTGCTGGCAACAAAAGTGAGTGCACTGCTAAGTGAAAATGGCCAAATTGTGCCAGTGTCATGTGACTCATTAGTGTTACAAGGTCTCAGGTGTAAATGGGGAGCAGGTGTGTTAAATTTGTTGTTATCGCTCTCTCACTCTCTGATACTGGTCACTGGAAGTTCAACATGGCAGCTCATGGCAAAGAACTCTCTGAGGATCTGAAAAAAAGAATTGTTACTCTATATAAAATGGCCTAGGCCAGTGATGGCGAACCTTTTGGAGATCGAGTGCCCAAACAGCAACCCAAAACCCAGTTATTTATAGCAAAGTGTCAACACGGCAAGTTAACCTACAGTCCAATACAGCATATCTTCCATGCACTTTATCATTTAACTATAATATCCTGCCTACATTCAATGCTCTGCCTGTGCCATTCATAGTGCGCTCTGCACTGATGAATGGCAGGAAAAGTCTAAGGCATATTGATACACCATAGACTTTTTCCAGGGTGTGGGTGCCCACAAAGAGGGCTCTGAGTGCCGCCTCCTCTGGCCTAGGCTATAGGAAGATTGCCAACACACTGAAACTGAGCTGCAGCACAGTGGCCAAGACCCTACAGTGGTTTGACAGGATAGGTTCCACTCAGAACAGGCCTTGCCATGGTTGATCAAAGAAGTTGAGTGCACGTGCTCAGCGTCATAATCAGAGGTTGTTTTTTCAAAATAGACATATGAGTGCTGCCAGCATTGCTGCAGAGGTGGGTAGGAGGAGTGGTAGGGCCTGTTAGTGCTCTGACCATACGCTTCACACTGCATCCAATTGGTCTGCATGGCCTCTTCTAAAGATGCTGCACAAGAAAGCCCGCAAACAGTTTGCTAAAGACAAGCAGACTAAGGATATGGATTACTGGAACCATGTCCTGTGGTCTGATGAGACCAAGATAAACTTATTTGGTTCAGATGTTTCAAGCGTGTGTGGCGGCAACCAGGTGAGGAGTACAAAGACAAATGTGTCTTGTCTATAGTCAAGCATGGTGGTGGGAGTGTCATGGTTTGGGGCTGCATGAGTGCTGCCAGCTGTGGGGAGCTACAGTTCATTGAGGGAACCATGAATGCCAATACTGAAGCAGAGCATGATTCACTCCCTTCGGAAACTGGGCCACAGGGCAGTATTCCATTGTGATAATGACCCCAAACACACCTGCAA
>ONZH01029704.1:0-22849 GCA_900303285.1 Rhinella marina | reverse complement strand
AAGTATTTGTTTTTTTTTATTGTACAAAACTGAAGGAGAGGAGCACTATGGGCACTATGCTACTATAATACTTGTGTGGGGGCACTATGCTACTATAACTACTGTGTGGGGCACTATGCTACTATAACTACTGTGTGGGGGCACTATGCTACTATAACTACTGTGTGGGGCACTATGCTACTATAACTACTGTGTGGGGGGCACTATGCTACTATAACTACTGTGTGGGGGGGCACTATGCTACTATAACTACTGTGTGGGGGCACTATACTGGTATAACTACTGTGTGGGGGCACTATACTGGTATAACTACTGTGTGGGGGGCACTATACTGGTATAACTACTGTGTGGGGGCACTATACTGGTATAACTACTGTGTGGGGGCACTAATGGGGAATAACTACTGTGTGGGGCACTAATGGGGAATAACTACTGTGTGGGGGCACTAATGGGGAATAACTACTGTGTGGGGGCACTATGCTCCGCCCCCCAACAACCGCAGTGCCCCCCCCGGGCCCTGGGGAAATTGTCTAGCAAGAAACCGGGCATTGGTGCAAAAAAAGGTTGGGGGCCACTGCTCTAAAGGAAGAACTTTTAGCAAATGAAGCAGTGTAAAATGGTCCAAGGGTCATTGAAAAGGGTTTAGGCAGAAACCCTCCTGTCCTGTGTGGGGGCCTGGTTTGATCCTTGCTATGGGGCCCTTACTTTTCTATGTACGCCACTTCTGGTGATGGCTTGTTTTTTTTGTAATTGCACTTAGATAGCCAAGGGATAGGATAGGATAGCCACATAACACATGTAGGCCATTTAGCCACATAACAAGATTGCCTAACCATGCAGCATTGTGATGCTACAGTACTGTATTGTACTATACATTGTAGCATGATGAAAGCGAATGAGGTCATACTGCCATCCACAACTTGTTGTGACCTAAAATATGCAAAAAATTTAAAACTTCTGGATTTCTGAAGTGTTGGGTCACAGTGGTGGCAACAAAGTCATCTTGTTGCTCCAGACTTCTAATGTTGTTTGGTATGTGCAAATTATTGTGGTGCTAACCTACCTTAGGCCAAGTTTTTTAGACTTGGGTGTAATCTAAAAGGGGCATGTCAAGAATTCACCCCATAGAATCACATAGGGGGTTTCTTAAATTAATTTGGAGAAGTCTTTAGTTGTGTTTGTTTTGTTTAAAATTGAAAAACTTTAGAGTGACTATATACAGTAGATCGGCTATAAAAAATATGATAGCACACAGTGGCAGTCTATAGTACATACAGTCGGGGGATGATTGGCCAGACCAGACAGGGAAATTTCCTTGTGGTCTGATGCCCAGGGGGCCGCCCAAGCCCTCCTCATGGCCGTCAGCAAAGTACATAAAGATCATAAAGATCTGATGCTCTCAGCATAAATTAAGGTAGGCAGCATCAGGCACTTGGCGTCCTCCAGAATTCAACTGTACTGGCATCCTCGGGATGATGATACAGGTTCATACTGTGGGACGGGCGGCAGTATTTTTTTGCTGCACTTTGGTATTTGGTTCAGCTGAGGCGGTATTTAGTTCTGTACTACTACTGTATTGCTGGCTCCAGCTACTTCTGTTGTCCCTGATTACATGTGTTGGTCCTTCCTTCTGTCAGTTTGGACCAACCTACAACATAAGCCATTTTTTTTTCTCCAGTTCCCAGTTTGCCCCTGCATACTTCAGTAGGAACCTACATTCACACAGGGAAAAAAATGGCCATGAAAAATGGACATACTGTCAGTTTTACTGTGAGAAGTTGCCATAGTGGACTCCAGCACTGGATAATATCCCCATAATGGCCACAAGCAGTGATAATGGCCATGGCCATGAAAAATGGACATATTGTCAGTTTTACTGTCAGATCTTATATTGTTCCCCATAGTGGTTCCCAGCATTATAATGTCCCATAGTGGCCCCAGCATTGATAATGTCCCATAGTAGTGGCCCCCAGCAGTGATAATATCCCCCATAGTGGCCCCCAGCAGTGATAATGTCCCCCATAGTGGCCCCCAGTGCTAATAATGTCCCCATAGAGGCCACTAGCAGTAATAATGTCTCCCATAGTGGCCCCCAGCACTGATAATTTCCCCATAGTGGCTCTGAGCACTGATAATGTCACCCATAGTAGCCCCCAGCAGTGATTATGTTCCCGATAATGGCCCCCAACGGTAATAACTTGCAAGGTTTTTTTTATGCAAAAAAATAAATACTCACTGTCTCCAGTGGCACACATAGAGAGGCAGTCGGCCCTCTCTTGATGTAGAAAGGCCTGTACGCCCAGCATGATGACGTCACCATGCAGTCCAAGCAGTCATGCAGGGAGAGTATAGTGATGTCATCACGCTTGGAGTGCAGGTCTTTCAGGTGAGTAATTTTTTATTTTTTTTTTAAAAACCCTATTGTAGCCGTTTTTAGTTACAGGTAGAAGGGTACACTCCTGTTTAACGTTTGTTAAAAGCGGTCCCTTGATTTTAATGGGGTCCGTCTGGCCGTGAAAACTGTCAAAATAAGACTTGTCCTATTTTTTAATAGCCAGTCACTGGCTATTAAAAAGAAAGGCCATGTGAATCGTCCCATTGACTTCAATTTGTTCTTAAACTGTCTGTGTGACGGACATTTTTCCCTTTCCTGTGAATGTAGTCTGACTATGTACATTGTCATTGACTTTTGTGATAGCTCGGAATGTGCTATTATTCTTTCCCGAATTGAAAGCTAATGTTTTCCAGCCCTGTGCGGTATCAATAGCATTGCAGCATCTAGTATATCTCAGTCAGTCAAAACAGATCTCAGAATTCATACAATAGAAACAGTAGAAGATGTGGGGAAAGAAGATTTTCGATTACATTACATTCATTGAAAACCAAAAATGTGATGTTTCATGAGTGTCAGTTTTTGACATGAGTAAGCAGGTGGGATACATTGTGTCACTACATGAAGTGTCGTATATAACACTTTCTGATTTTGCTCCATATTATATTGTAACAAGGGGCGCTAATAATGTGGAGACAAGGAATTTATCATGACTCATGAGGGTAATATTTGAAGCTTTGGAGTACTTTTGTGCCAAATTTATCAGACATTGTGCATTGTTTGTTAAATTTGGCGCATCTTTAAACCTAACATTCTCCCCGTCCCCACAGCAGATTTCAGCTGAGTAGTACCCAGAGGCATGGATGTGTACAACCGCCTCATCCTGTCTGTTCTGTCTCTACAGCACCTACTGTACCAGACTGGACAATTTTCAGGCCAATTATTAGAAACGAGCATACCTAGGAATGCCTGTTCCCGATAATTGGCCTATACAATTGATGATCAGCTGATAAATGAGCAAATACTTGTCGAATGATCATCAGAATCTTTCATCAGGATTTTACGGATGTGCTTCCAATAATCATCAGAACCGAATTGGGAAAGAGAGAATGCGGTAGCAATTCTTCCTACCCCATTAATTGGTCTGTGTAATAGACCAAGGCAAATGTGTGCCAATGAACACATTTATCATCGGTAGGCAAACACAAAAAAGGGAGAGACAATAGAGCCTTCAGTAGCAGTGTTCTGATTTGTCAGATTCTACAGCACCAGCAGCTAGGTAAAGGACTTGCACACAGTCTGCAGAATCAAACTGATAGAAAATATTTTTTGAAGGCTATTAGAAATTTGCATTCAGATAGCAAATGCGCAATCAAAAAGAGCGTGCCGAATTGTCTATAGCCTTTAAAGTGGACCTGTCACCACGAAACGCAATGCTATCTACGTGCAGCATGTTATAGAGATGAGAAGATATATACGCTAGTTTTATGGGGAAAAGATCCAGTAAAACTTATACACAATTACACATATTGTTGGAGCCAACATGGAATATGCCCCATTTGAACATATGAAATGTAACTCAGCAGATATGCATCATGAACTGAGATTGAAGGGAGCAGCTGAGGTTCTGTGGGAGAATTAGCATTCTCCAGGTGGCCTTTGTCATAAACCTGAAATAGCCCCTTTGTTGTGCATGAAGCTGCTGGGATCAAACAGATGCTATCAGGAAGCAGTTGAATGGACCTTTGCTCACACACCCTGATGATAATCTACAAGCCATCCTGTAGATCTATTGTTACTAAGACCATTTACAGCCCCTGCGTAAGGCAGAGAAAACAGCCCTGCGGAGCCGTACACAGTAGATCAAAGCCGGCTGTTGTCACGCCTTGAGGGACAAACGCAGCTCAATCCCAGAAGGTCACAAGAGGGGCAAGGACTGAGTCACAGAGCGAGAGCGCCACCTGCAGGAAGATGACAGCCAGCTCACTGGAATGTGGGAGGTCACCGATATCGCGTTACTGCCTACTGATTGGAGGAACTGTAATAAAGAAGGACGGCGTTACCGGAGTCAGGGGTGGAACTGTGGGTGTGTGTTGGTGTGGATGTGACTTCTGTTCATATAAATATAGGGCCTTGTTGCATGGTAGATATAGCTTCTAGGGATATAGCTTATAGGAATATAGATAATGTATATGTCTTTCTGTTAATGCTTATGTTATTCCCAGTATAGGACATTGGAGGAAGGTCTTGCTATTGGCGTATTTACTCTGCTTGGTACTTTGTAGCCTTGTTTTATTTCATTAAACCTTTAATTCCTTTTGAACCTAGGACGCCTTATTGTCTGGAGAGTGTAGGCTAGGATAAGGCAGCAGAAACCGGATTCTACATTTGGCACCCAGATGGGACGTGGAAATCCAAGTCTACGAAGAACCCAGGAAGATCCAATCTGCCCTATTCAAGCTCCAGGAGAACCAAGAGGGATATCCGATAAAGAGAACCAATCTTCAAGGAGAAGAACGGAAGCGAGGTATCGTGGTGGCCAAGTAACACGCTGGTTCGTGGGTACTGAAGGACTCCAGAGACGCTTGACCTGCCGTTCTGAGGATTAATACATCAGTGAGCGGACGCGCTTAATTGGTGAGCATAAATTTCTTTACTGGGTTATATACATGCATTGTTTTGTGTAGGTTTATTGTCAGATATATTTGTGTTTAGAGTATTGTGCTAGCATAGTAAGTTAAGGCCTGTGTTGTTGTATTGTTGCCGGCAAGTAAGGGCAATGCCCCTGTGTTGACTGAAGTTCTCATAAGATCTAAAGGATAAACCCAACGTCTCTGAGAAGTAAAGTAAGGTGGCTACAACTAGTTGAACCTTAAGTTGAAGTAGATTTTATTAGGTAGGATAATAGACTTATTTTCTTCAATAGGAGACCTCTTGTGGCCTGGATCTTGGATCTGTATTGATCAAGTTTGTGTGAGATACGGTCAGTCAGTGTAGGTGAAGTCACAAATTTTGTTGTTTTAAAGTGTGACTGCCTTAGGGAGGATTGTGTTCAGTCCGGTCCCTAGTTTATGTATTGAATTGTCTTTTAGTTTATTTCTGTGTTCATTGAGAAGTCTGTTATTTATTTTGCAATTGGTAGTATAGTCATAATGGAGTAGTGAGTAAGTTTGTGGGAAAGTTATGCTTCAGCTAACTTTAACTTGTGTGGATGATGCTATTGACCCATCAATTTAATGACCTAATGAAGTAGTGTGATGAGCAAAATGAGTGTTGTAAAGGCAAAAAGTTTAACAAGAAAGCGAAAAAGCAGCAGTTAGCGAATTTTTTGTGTATGTTTATAAAAATGAAAGAAATTGGCAGAACAAAAAGAGTTGCTTTGGTACACGGAGAAAGCCTCAGATTAGGGGTGAGCTAGACAAAGTGGAGCAAGAAATAACAGTTGCTAGTGCTAGTGCTGAAAATGGTTGTGCATGTGAGGATTTGAGGGAGGAAGTAGACCACGCTTATTCAGCAGAATTGTGATTTAGAAGATCGGTTACAGGATTATGAAGAGAGATGTAAAATTAGAGAGCAGTGGATTGCATCTTTAGAAGAGCAAAAGGCCAGGAGTGAGGATGTTAATGGTGTACTTAAATCTCAGTTGAATGAGGCCAATTCACAACTGAAGCAAAAAGAGCAATGTATTTTAAATCTTACAGCAAAAGAGAGGCATAGATGGGAGAACCATTGTGGCTGTGATCAGCTATGCAAACCTGCTGAACAGGAGCAAAGAGACAGGAAGTGGGGGGAAGAGCAGCCTATCTGTACTGCAGATGAGGCGCAATCAACCCCAAATCGAAGTGCATCTCTCTTTACTCCTGTATCAGAAGGAAGCAGGCAGAGGACAGATAGTTTGCATATAAATGGTGTTAATCGAATACAGTCAACTCTGTCCATACAGGACAAAACAAATCTGTGTCAGTTGTTGGGGAAATTTGATACCAGTGCCTCACCCATTAGTCTTTCCAATAGTTGGAGTCGGTGGTTACGCAATATAATTTAAATAATAGAGATGCATGTGCTCTATTGCGGGTATGGCTCCATCCCAACTGTGTGAAAAATTACAGCCGCCGGTGGCACTCATAAAGGCCTATCTGCTGAGCTTAACCCTAATTGGGGGAAATGCTAGTGATAGAATGAAAGAATTGCAGAGAGTAATGGGGGGTAGAGACGCCAGAGGTACTAAATGCCCCTGGAAAATGCAAAGTTAAAGAGAGGAGAGGACCCAATAATCTTTTGTAGTGAGTATTTAACTTTGTATCGGGCAACTTACAATTGTCCTGACATGTCTTCTGATGACAGTAGTTTTCTATATTCAATGGCCAATAAATGTACTTTTGTAGATTACCCAACAAAAGTTGCCCTGAGGAATGCAATTCCTACAGGCCTTTGTTAATATTTTAAAGGATTGGATTCAGGAGACAGGCAGTGATACAGGCCCCAGAAGCGAATTGCAGAGGTAGTTAGGAATGAAGGAAGGGTGAGATTTGCAGGGAAATGCTACACCTGTGGCAACGTGGGTCACACTATGAAGGAGTGTAGACACAAAAAGAAAGCCGTTAATGACAGAACTGTCCCTCATAGAAAACCATTTACAAACAGTGTAGCAGATGGAGTAACACATGCTCCTGAGGTTACATTGTATGGTCCCCTTCTGAAAGAGCTCAAAAAGTTGGTAGCAAACAAGCCAGAGGAGTTAAAGACTCCTCCCCCAACAATCCTTACTTAAAACAATAGGGATGTCAGGCCCCTGTGTTGTCCCTAGTGAGCCATCTTGACAGGGACAAGGGCGGTAGACCTCGTATTCAGGGTTACGGTAGGGGGCCATCGTACAGACATATTATTGGATACGGGTGCAGCCGTTAGTTTGACAAATTTAGAACTGACTATAGACCCTTATGGTAAGAGCATCTTTCTTAGAGGATTTGGAGGACAATTAGTACCTTCAAGGCAATCGTTCCCAGTATCCATAAACATTGGAAGCCTGTGGGTGGAGCATGGTCTTTATCTTTCTCCAACACATGAGGGTACTATCATAGGGTCTGATTTGATGAAGGAACATGGGCTGATTGTTGATTTGTGTAACTGGATGTTGTGGAAAGGTCCAAGGTATAAGGGTTGTGTGAAAATGGTGACTGACAATTACGGAATTGATGCAATCAAAGGTTCTGAGATGCTAGATCCAGCTGCATTACTGAAAACAGATGACAAAATATTGGCTGATATTTTGTGGCGGCATAATAAGGCGTGGGCAACTTCAAAGACTGAATGTGGCAAAGTGTCAAATATGGTGGTAAAGGTGGAAGGCCGGATCCACCTCCTCAGAGGCAATACAAAATACCACCTGAGTCAATCCCATACATTAAAAAGACCATAGATGACTTTTTGGTGCAGAATGTTATCAGGGAGTGCCAGTCCACGAATAATGCCCCCTATGGCCGATAAAGAAACCAAATGGCTGGCGTCCCACTCTTGACTATAGAGCATTGAACAAATGTACGCCCTCGGGTCACTAATGTGGTAGCCAAATTGCCCGATATGATGACAGCACTTAAGCCATCTGCCACAGTGTATTCATCTATTGACATCTCAAATGGGTATTTTTCAATTCCTGTTCACCCAGATTCACAATATAAGTTCGCTTTTTCGTTTCAGGGGCAAGCAATTTACGTTCTGTCGCCTGCTCAGGGCTTTAAGTCCAGTAGTACGTATTTTCATAAATGCATGATTGAGATCTTGGCGCCATTCTCAGAACCGGATTGCATTGTCCAATATGTGGATGATATCCTGCTCCAAACTGACACCAAGGAGCAGCACTATGTATTGTTAGATGAGCTTCTGACACTTCTTGAACATGCAGGCCTCAAGTTGAACCCTACTAAGGCACAATTGATGAGAGATTCTGTATCATTTTTGGGGGTGATAGTTTCGAAAGGGGGAGGATTCCCGACCCCAACAAGTGCGAAACTATTCGTAATCTGCCGAGGCCAAACACAAAAACGGCAGCTGAGACAATTTCTAGGCCTTGTAGGCTACTGCAGGGACTTCATTGAAGGATTCGGCTGAAAAGCGAAACCCCTCTATGAACTCCTGAAAATGACAGGAGAGAGGCTGATCCGTTAGAATGGAGGGAGGAGCATGAAGGTGCTTTTGTCAAGCTAAAAATTAGCCTCACTCAAGCACCAGCTCTGAACAATCCCAACGCGGATCTTCCCTTTGCAACTACAGGTTCATGCCTCAGCTGTGGCGATAACAGCGGTGTTGTTACAGGAAAGGCAAGGCAAATGGGTTCCTGTTGGATACCTGTCAAGACTGTTGAGTCCGGTGGAGATAGGATTTGATGAATTGTGTGAGGAACCTTTTAGCAGTTCACTGGGCAGTGCTATCCACAGAACACATAGTAGGATTTTCCAAAATCATACTGCAGACACCGCACACTCCTATTAAAATGTTGTTAGAGAGGACACTCAGTGGGGTTTCTTCGCAGAGAGTTGCAAGGTGGCTGGTGGATCTAACACCTAGGAACATAACAGTCACACATGACGCCAACTATATCTTACCACAGCTATTGCAGTATGAAGGAGAGAAGCATGATTGTGGAGAGGTACACAGAGCTAAGACACAGGAGGTATTCAGGTTAGTGGCAGGAGAGGACGACTTGAAAATTTGGGTTGATGGTTCAGGTATTGGGAAGAGGGACACTTTCACACAGGGTACGCTCTGTGTGTCCACAGACAAACGAACAGATTCTAATTAATGTCCCAGAAGTTTCTCAGCACAAAGAGCCAAGTTGGAGGCAGTGAGGGAAGCCATCTTGCATTTTCAGTGTAGGCGCCAATAGCCATCTTTTCAGACAGGCATACGTCACTAGATCATTGACGGAGTACATGCCTTTGTGGCATACTAGGGGATTTAGCGACGCAGCTGGGAAAACACTAGTGCATGGGTCTGTTTTAAAGGATATTTGGGACAAAGCCAACTTAGAACCACAGAGGGGGCCATAATCAGGTGAAAGCGCATCAGAAAGGAGCTGATGAAGTCTCGGTAGGGAACAATAAAGTGGATGGGCTGGCCAAGAGGCTGCTGTCATGGAGCCAGATGGACTCCCTATGATATTGAGGGGAGACAAGCATGGGAAGAACATGAATACGATGGACACCAGATAAAGAGGAAAGGGAATAGAGTGCCTACCCGTTTCCAAAGCGCCAACCCCATGTTTAGCGGCTGAACAGGACAAGGATGCAGTGCTACACAAGTAAAATGTTTCCATTCAGGAGAGACAGCAATAGGCCACAGGATTACCTATTCAGGATGGGGTGTTACTAAAGTTGACTACAGAAGGACCTCGGTTTGTAGTGCCCTGTCAATATCAGAAAGATTTAGCGAGAGAAAACCATAGGTTGACAGGACATATGGGCGTTGAGGGTACTTTACAATTTGTTCAGGCCAAATACTGGTGGGAAGACATGAGAGAGACTGTGGTGAGGATCATTCAGGAGTGTCTAATATGTGCCCAAATGAATCCCAGACCAAAGGGACAGAGACCGGTACTAGCTAGGATACCACTTGCTGAAGGACCATGGGAGCGATTGCAAATCGATTTCGTGGGTCCTTTGCCAAGTGCTCCGGGTGGGTACCGATATCTGCTGGTGGTGATTGATGTCTTTTCCAAATGGGTGGAAGCCTTACCCCTAAGGAAAGACACAGCGACAGCAACAGCAAAGGCATTATGGGGGGACGTCATCTCAAGGTGGGGTTTCCCAAAGGTCATTGAATCGGACAGAGGGTCGCATTTCACCGGGAAAGTCATGACTGGCATGGGTGAAATATTAAATGTAGAACATAAGTTTCATGTTCCCTATAGGCCCCAGTCGTCAGGAATGGTGGAGAGAATGAACAGAACACTGAAGGAGAGGCTTAGAAAGATGGTGTTGCAGTCAGGGAACAATTGGTTATGCCACCTACCTGCAATTTTGATGGCCATACGGGGTACCGAGGCGAAAGGCACATCTATCACTCCGTATCAGCTAATGACAGGCAGAGTTATGAACCTATGTCACCCTGCAGATCCAAAGCTCAGTACACCAATGAGGGAGAGTGCCGAGAAAGAGAACTTCCTGGCTCAATTACAAGACCAGGTACAAAGGTATTTGCACTTTGCGGCCTGCAACATGGCACCAAAGGCCAAGGAGGAGCCTGGTAAACCCCCAATCCAGCTAAAGGAAGGAGATAGAGTGATGGTTAAAAATTTTGTGCCTAAGTCATCATGGGATGCTAATTGGACAGGCCCATTTGTGGTGACAATGGCATTAAGTAGTCAGATAGTTAAGGTTAAGAGAGAGGTTGACAAGAAGAATGCCAAATGCATGAAAAGGAGGGATATGGAGAAGTGGGTTCATGCAGATCAATGCAAAAGGATATAACTGATAAGAATGTGATGCCGCTCTTGTTCTGTATTCCAGGATCCTAAATGAAGCGTGATTCAAGCCGAAAGCACTGGATTCTGGATATATGGACCTCAACAATTTGGTTGACAATTGGCATCACCTACATCAGTGGTCTGCATGGTTTTGAGCAATCAGGAAACGGAGAGACAGAAGGAGCACATGTAATGGCATCGGTTACACTACCAAAATCAACTACTGAGGACATCTGGCAAAATAATGATCATAGGGTTAAGAGTAGGAGAGTGCGCGTCTTATACCCGAAGGGAAGGAAGTAGGAAACAGGTACTATCAGGGTCACGGTAAACAATTCCTGTATAGTGTAGTCTTCTCTTTTGGTAGAGTAGGTCATGGCTCAAAAGTAGGGAATCAAGCACTAACCCATGGTGCGCAAGGTATAATGCCAGAGGCTTTACAGCCATTTATGGTAGCAACAGTATATGTAAATGATACTGGTTATTGGCTGGGAGAAGAGTCAGACTTACCAGATAAAGGGGAGCACAGAGGAGCACAATATGGGGTATTCAGTGACAGCTTGAAAGAGGGAGAGTACTTGTTTTGTGTGTGGCATACGTTGGCGTGATAGCATGCATTCAGCCACTATACCGAGGGAAATTAGCTTAGCGTATAGTAAAGCAGACCTTGATGAAGTTAGAGAAGTCAGCATGACGGTTCAAAGAGGGGATAACTTTATTATAGGGACAATGTCAAAACCATATAAATCTTATAGGGATGTGGTTGGTCATTGGACGTGCGGCACACCTGAGATAGAGATTGGGGAAATGCATATTATTGATGCCAATCCAGATTATGTAAGGCCGTGCGCAAACAGGAGCTCTCAGTACTTTCAACCAAGCCCTCACCTGGAGGTAGGACAGCCTTTCCAAGTCAACTTAGACTCAGCTCAGGGGATAGCTACAAATGTCAAATATGCATTTGTTACCTGGCGCTTTAACATCTCTTTATGGTTGATCAAAACCTACTACCCAATATGTGCCGAGTATACACTGAATCAAATTCACTCTCTCTATCAGTGGCTCACTCCACGGAGCACCAAGAATAGGCAACACTTAATGAGGGCAAAGGAGAGCAGGGAAAGGAGGGATACTCTTAGCACTATATTGGGTGGCATAGGAACAGGAATGGGTGTTATCAATCAAGCAGACATTAGTGTGTCATACGGACCAAACTGGCAGCCATAGCTTCCAATAGCAAGAGGGGATTTGAGGTACAGAAAGAAATTAATGATATCATCAGTAATTTGCAACAGGGTCATGTAAATACAGACATTGGGGTAGCAAAAGACTTCATCCAGCATTTTAAGGTGTTGATAGAGAATATGCAAGCTAGTGGTAGGAACATATCTTGGGCACTGGCTTGTACACAAGGGCAGATGGAACTGTCGACTAATATAAAATTAGCAATTCAAACCTTATATATAATGGGCAGTGGCCATATGAGCTATCATCTCAGGCCACTGCTGCATTGCCAGAACTCCTCACTTTTACACATTCCAAATGGTGGGCGAGTGCTTGGATTGGGTGTATCCATCACAATGTGGAAATGTGTTACGCCTCGTCATTTATCCCGTACACAGATTCCAAGCTAAAGGTGGTATATAAGGTTGCTTCAATTGGCATTGTAACCGGAGAATCCACACTCCTACACCCAAGGTTAGACCATCCTCATGTAATCAGGGAGGATGGACAGTGGAAACAAGTTGACATTTCCCTCTGTCTACATAGGAATCAGGATATTTTGTGTACACCAGGCCAGTATAGATTAGTGGAGGACAAATGCTGGAACAACGCCTCTGTTTGTGTTTTGGATGGGGAGTCTATTGCAAGAGACAAAACACCCATCATTTATCTGGGACATCAGAGAGTTTGTTTCTTTCTCCTGTACACCACTAACGTATCGCTAGTTTTGGGACAATGCTCAATTGCAACTGTATTAAGTAGGGGAGCGTGGTGTACCCTGGGGAACGTTACTGAAATTCAGACACCGGATTGGAAATATGTGATTCCCACTGTTGCTAATTTGTCTGTTGATGTCAAGTACCACAATCCAGCCAAACTACAGACATTGAATTTGGGGATGGGGAAAAAGATTCATGATTGGCTGGTCAAGTTCGACAATGATGAATACTTGCTGGCAAAACTGCGACAACAAGGAGCCAAGGCTACAATTCTCTTACACCATGACCAAGAGGAACTAAAACAGGTCACTCATCTGTTGAAGGAGAACGCTGAGGGTTATTGGTGGGAGGTTATATTTGGGCATTCTAGCGCAGCAAATGGAATTTTGAATTATCTCATCCACCCAATAATAGTATTACTCGCTGTTGCAGTCATCTTATCATTAGTACAAATTTATATGTGCTGCATGACCAGATATTTGTATAAGAAATTTCAAATCCTGTCTGTGAGAATTGAAGCCCAAAGTAGGGTTAATATAATGTCAGTGGAAGTAACCATGCCAGGAGAGAGGACATCAGTAACTGCTATATGTGAGAATTGTGGCAAGAAGGGACACAACAGAAGAGATTGCCTCATTCCCATACGAAACAATAAGTAAATGTATGATGACTTTCTGTATGTAAATAATTTTTTTTTTTATTTTCTCTAAAAAAATGTCATATGAAATGATCAAATAGATGATAGTTATTGTGATTTGCTTTTGATGATTATGTATTATTGATTTGTATTCTGACTTACATTGTCTGTATTTGATGCCTCCTTCAATGTCCTACAAGGTGTTTTGAAATGCAGTGTTTTAAATTGTAAAGAATGAATGGTGTTGAATGGTGAGTGAATGTATTCCCCCTTGCTCACAAAGGAAGATCGAGACCGAGAGGTTGAAGAGGAGTGATGTCATGAAATTCCATCAATGGTGTGTCATTCAGACACAAAGGGGGGTATGTTGGAGCCAACATGGAATATGCCCCATTTGAACATATGAAATGTAACTCAGCAGATATGCATCATGAACTGAGATTGAAGGGAGCAGCTGAGGTTCTGTGGGAGAATTAGCATTCTCCAGGTGGCCTTTGTCATAAACCTGAAATAGCCCCTTTGTTGTGCATGAAGCTGCTGGGATCAAACAGATGCTATCAGGAAGCAGTTGAATGGACCTTTTGCTCACACCCTGATGATAATCTGCAAGCCATCCTGTAGATCTATTGTTACTAAGACCATTTACAGCCCCTGCGTAAGGCAGAGAAAACAGCCCTGCGGAGCCGTACACAGTAGATCAAAGCCGGCTGTTGTCACGCCTTGAGGGACAAACGCAGCTCAATCCCAGAAGGTCACAAGAGGGGCAAGGACTGAGTCACAGAGCGAGAGCGCCACCTGCAGGAAGATGACAGCCAGCTCACTGGAATGTGGGAGGTCACCGATATCGCGTTACTGCCTACTGATTGGAGGAACTGTAATAAAGAAGGACGGCGTTACCGGAGTCAGGGGTGGAACTGTGGGTGTGTGTTGGTGTGGATGTGACTTCTGTTCATATAAATATAGGGCCTTGTTGCATGGTAGATATAGCTTCTAGGGATATAGCTTATAGGAATATAGATAATGTATATGTCTTTCTGTTAATGCTTATGTTATTCCCAGTATAGGACATTGGAGGAAGGTCTTGCTATTGGCTATTTACTCTGCTTGGTACTTTGTAGCCTTGTTTTATTTCATTAAACCTTTAATTCCTTTTGAAGCCTGGACGCCTTATTGTCAGGAGAGTGTAGGCTAGGATAGGCAGCAGAAACCGGATTCTACATTTCTTAAACCTCGCTATCTAACCTTCATTATCCCTGCCTCATTTATCTGATGTGACTTGTCCTGATAGAGGTCTAGTCTGTTCATGATGGACCTTTTTTTTCTTATTAAGCGTGCTAGCTCACCTAAATGTTGCACTAAGAATAAGCCAAAATGGATGAGAGAGAAAAATTCTAGAATATTTACTGATGATTCTATATTAAAGGAATGTATGGCAGGAAGCAGGCTCGGACTGGCCCACAGGGGTACAGGTGAATCCCCCGGTGGGCCCCTGAGCTAGGTAGGCCTCTAGTCCCCCACCCTCCTGCACAAGTGACACATGGCACAGTAGACTGACCTATAAATAGGCTGCCTAAGATGCTACACAGTACATTGCCTATGTCTATATAAAAAGACTGGATAGTGTGGGCAGGTAGCATATGCATGTGGGCCCCCAGAGTAAGCTTTACAGTGGGCCCCCAGAGGGAATTTTACGGTGGGCCCTAGACACCCCAGTCCGACCCTGGGCAGGAGTGTGCCCAGCCAGACAGGTAACATTATGTGGGAGGTAGATTACAGTGGGATGTTACAGATCCTGCAGTCTCGGCTCAGCGGGGAAACCCCCATAAGGTAATACCCCAGGGGCCCGCCTGGCTGGGAAGACTTTTTATGGCAGTTGCAGTTGGTTATTCCCTGTCAGGGAACTTCTAGTTTGAAAGATTGTTTTCTGCTGAAACATAGTAATTCCTTGTCTATGATGGAGTGCAAAGTGTCTTTGGCTTCAGTTTCCTAGTGACATAGGGATTGCTTCCCCAATAATGGAAAAGAGTGGGACAATTTCTTTCTCCCATGAAATGATGTGTGGATGCGGACGACACCTGTGCCAATTAACAATGGGCCCGCATTATATCTGCAAATTGCGGGACGTGTCGGAAATGTAAAAATACTTTTGTTTGAATGGGCCCTGAATGTGCCTCCTACTTCATGTGGTCCCCATAGACACTCTGTGCGTAAGGGAAATTCTGTTAGCGCCATTTGTTCCTGACCAAATTAATTCTATTTAGAATCAATCATTGTTAGAGGGGTCTCTCTTCCACAATATTCCTCTAGGCCTAGATTCATTCTTCTCATTTTCATTCCAAAGATCACCTAAGAGGGGCTCTGAAGGGACGGATAGTCCTGAAGTTTTAGGCCCTCCAAGCGCTAGAAAATAGAATTTGGAACAGGTAAACATCAAATTAAGTACTCCAGGCCTCCAGTGGGAGCAAGATTACAAAACATTTTCTCAAATTGTGCAAGGATTACTTCAGACACTTGGATAGAATCTTGTATCCAGGTTACTCCCTCAGGTTAACAAATTTGCCCCCCAAGGCAAATAAGTCAACCCTTCACAAAGCCTCATATGGTGGTTGTTTCAGGACTTAACAGGAAAATTTTGACCTCTTTCCCAGGAAATTCTTGGTCTTTTCAAGAGTGTATGCAGTGCCAAAGCCACAGGTAAGATGGAGGTTAGATCTGACGTTTCTAATCAAATACCTTCTCGGAAGAGTTGAATGATGTGAATTGCTGTTTTGTTATCAATATGCACCAGCACTGACGATCATGCACCAGGGTTTCTCATATTCTATTCACTGGCCTTTGGTTTATCATCATTGCCTGGTGTTCCTACTAAGTTGTGGCACTAACTCAGCCCTTAGCTTCCAGGTAGACTCTAGAAACTGGTTCGTTAAGCTCTCACAGGAGTGGATCCAGAAATCAAGGTGAATGTGAGATCTAAGGTCCCATCACCAAGTGCCAGTGGAGTAACTAGGAATAACTGGGCCCCACAGCAAATACTTGAATAGGGCTCCCCCAGCATCTTCTGTGCAAGCCTCGCCCCTACTCCTGTGCAACCGCCACTCCTGTCGCTAGTGAAGATTGCTATTGGTTCAGGTCAGGCAGACTCTCTGTCTACAAATATATACTTTCCTGACCTCTTCGATAGAAGCTGTAATGTGGGAATTTGTCTACATTGCAAACCAGCTTTGTTTCAGGAAGAAACCAATGTTTAATCAAGTCTGGTTTGTCTTGTGATCAAGCCAGAAACTCCTGTCTTGACGGCTTCACCACGAAAAATACTGAACAAAGTAGATTTTCTGGCCATTCCAATAACTCTGATCAGGAAGTACACTTCCACATTCTTTGATCTCCTCAAGAGTTGTATCTGTGATTCCAATATCAGAGACCTGGGAGCAATTTATCTAGCTCTTCATTAGGGCAGGCTCAGGAATCAGTCAGTGGTGGAGCAAACAGGTAATATCTCCACCATGTGCTATATCAACAATTGCACAGGACTTTACTCTGATCCACGGTACAGTCAATGCAGTCAAATTATGACTTGGTCAGTGGAAAGTCAAACCGTAGACAGCCATCCACATCAAGGTATTCTGAATGTTCAGGCGGATCTGTTAAGTAGGTCACAGTTGAAGTCTCATCGGCTGTATCTTTAACAGATTGTGTGGCAGATGGGGTACCCCCATTTTAGATGCAATAGGAAGAGGCTCCAATACAAAGCTCAAGAAGTTTTGCTCCCTGAATCAAAGTGGATCCACCAGAAAGAATAGATGTCCTGTCTTTCAGTTTAGAAGGAATTTTTCATCCACATTTTCCTCCCATTTCCCCTCAATATCCTGAGTGCTCAGGAAAATGAGACGAGGGTCTCAGCCATAGCTATAGTGCTCATCTGGCCAGGAGGACATGATCCCTCAACTGGTTACAACTTTCCAGAAGGAAATTATTGAACATACAGTTCCAGCCCAGTTCTTGTTCAAGCAGGCCTACAGCATCCACACCAGAGATGTTTCAGTTCACAGCCTGGAATCTGACGGGTTCAGGACTGAAGAAGGGCTTGTAAGATGTGATGGAAATTTGCAGAATCCTGACCTGTCTGAAGTTATGCTTTTTTTTTACAGGAAGGTTTCCAGTTTAGGTTAACACTGTAAGAGTGCATTTCAAGGCTGCCACTGCTTGCATAGATGGAGCCTTCGTGCATTCATGCATTTTTTAACTTTCTTTATTCAATTTAAATAATCGTTAAGCCTCCTATTCCAGACTGGGATCAGGTTGTTCTCCTCAAAACTCTGGTTGAACCTCTTACAGAAGCACCACTAAGTCTTTCTCTTTACTCTTTAAGGATTCCTCTTCCCACCTTTTCTACATAAAATTCAAATTTTAAAACAAAAATTTGCACATCTGCTGTAAACATTTTCACTTTTCAACAGCCACTCACTGAGTCCGAAGAACTTTTTTACCACCTAATCCACCCAAAAGGTCAAACTCTTTTTTTATACCATAACGTCACTGTATTGAAACTCACTTCAAAACTGGATTGACATGGGAGAGTGAGCTGGCAGCAGCAACCTTTCAGAAGCGAAGACCAAGGAGGTTTTTACCATGTGTGTCAGACTGCTGATGCCAGTGGTACATGAAGCCGGAACTGCTGCATAGGTACAGTCACCAACGAACATGTTCAACAGTGCTATTGGTATGCTTATGCCATTACTGGTGGTGCTGGTCTTTGATAACCCCTTACTGGATGCAGCTTGAAGCCATTCTTCGCAAACTGAGTGGGCTTCAACTTTTCCATCACTCTAGACATGATTGTATTGGCCAAATTCCTGCCCCTCCTATACCCATCAAGGCACAATTTAATTACTCATTTGTTAGCTACTACAAAGTCTCTTATTCCGCTACACTGGATCCAAACATGCCTATATTCTGTGCAAGAGTGGCTTGTCATTTTGAGGAACGTTACTGTATTAGTTGGTTATCTTGGCTGTCATGAAACCCCTTGTTCCTCAAAATGGTCCCCCTTGGAGGGACAGAACTGGCTTACTGAGTGGGATGCCCAGCTCGCTCTCCTCTTCAACCTACTGATACTTGAGCGCCTCCAAACCCTTAAGGCCCCTTTAGACGAGTCGACAATTGTTAAAAAAACATAATTATCAAACAAAAAATGACTATTATTATTACAATTATTGAGTAGTGTAAAAGCGGTTAAGCAATCAAATGACAAGTGATAATTGGTAGGTTTGTCAATTTTACAATCATTTATGTGGACACCTAAATCATCGTCCCTCATACAGAATTTCACTAGTGCAAACAGCCATAGTTTACAGCACAGACAATTCCACATTGTCTGTGGAACCATATGCCACTCATGTTATGTAAATTCTGTAGGCAGAAGTTTGTGCGCAAGCCAAAGATTTGAGTTTGTTCACACACACAACTTTCTCCTATAGGTCAAATTCAAAGTGGGAGGAAACACATCAAAACTTTCCTGCGTCAGAGCTTCTAAGTGAATATTCACTCAGAATACATCGGACCTTGCAATCCTCAAGCAAAAGAACAAATCAAATACAAAGTGTTTCCATAAACCAATTAGGTAACTAGGTATATTATCTATTGTGCTTTTTGTTTCCAGGTAATGTCCAATGTGTATTGTGCTTTTTGGTGCTTTTTCTTTATACACAATGTTCCTATGTGTATTGTGGTTTCTTTTTCCTGACATTGTCTGTTTGATGTACTTTTGTGCCCGATAGGCATGCACCACTGGATTCCTGTTTTCTATGGTAGGATCCACCAAGATTTATGTCCAGTAATGTCAGAAATCTGCAGTGGAGGAGAATATGGCAGCATGCTAAATAACTTATTTGGTCAATTTATTACAATTTTTTTCCAAGGTCATAATAATGGAGTGCTGCATTTCTGAAAGACTTCATTGAAACTTCCTCAATTTGTCTATGGCAAGTGAAAGTTGTCAAAAAATGGAAGCCTATGCTTAGTTGTAGTTTTTTAAAAAATACTATGAACATGCCATGTGGTTTGTCAAACATAAAATTCAAATCTTCATACTGTTTACAAAAAGGAATTGAATAAAGTTTAGGCATCCAAGTGATCAGGAGCAGGAGCTGAAGAAGTATATGTTCCTAGTTTGTAGTAATTTATCTACTATCTTTACTAAAAAACCACTAAGAATCACATATGGAAAAGCCCAGTTTTGAAGGCTGCACTCTTTTGAGAATTTAGCAATTACTGAATCTAGTGGAAACTCTGATGATGCTGAGATCTCTGAGGTAATGATGTTCACTTGACATATATGTCAGTATTGGCCTCTTTCACAATTGCAAGGCTACCTTCACATCTGTGTTTTCTGTTCAGACAGGCTCCTCTGTCCGAGAGAGAGCCTGCCACAATTACAGTGGGGAAAAAAGTATTTAGTCAGCCCACCAATTGTGCAAGTTCTCCCCACTTAAAAAGATGAGAGAGCCCTTGACATCATAGGTAGACCTCAATTATGAGAGACAAAATGAGAAAACAAATCCATAAAAATCACATTGTCTGATTTGGTAAAGAATTTATTTGCTAATTATGGTGTAAAAATAAGTATGTTGGTCACCTACAAACAAGCAAGATTCTGGCTTTCACAGACCTATAACTTCTTTTTAAGAGGCTCCTCTGTCCTCCACTCATTACCTGTAGTAATGGCACCCTGTTGGAACTTGTTATCAGTATAAAAGACACCTGTCCACAACCTCAAACACGTCATACTCCCAAACTCCAACTATGGCGAAGACCAAAGAGCTGTCGAAGGACACCAAAAACTAAATTGTAGACTTGCACCAGGCTGGGAAGACTGAATCTGCAATAGGCAAGCAGCTTGGGTGTGAAGAAATTCAACTGTGGAGCAATAATTAGAAAATGGAGAGACATATGACAAGACCACGGATAATCTCCCTCGATCAGGGACTCCACGCAAGATCTCACCCCGTGGGGTCAAAATGGTCACAAGAAATGTGAGCAAAAATCCCAGAACCACACGGGGGGACCTAGTGAATGACCTGCAGAAAGCTGGGACCAACGTAACAAAGGCTACCGTAAGTAACACACTACACCGCCAGGGACTCAGATCCTGCGGTGCCAGACGTGTCCCCCTACTTAAGCCAGTACATATCCGGGCCCATCTGATGTTTGCTAGAGAGCATTTGGATGTTCCAGAAGAGTATTGGGAGAATGTCATATGGTCAGATGAAACCAAAGAAGAACTGTTTGGTAGAAACACAACTCTTCGTGTTTGGAGGAGAGTGAATGCTGAGTTGCATCCAAAGAACACCATACCTACTGTGAAGCATGGGGGTAGCAACATCATGCTTTGGGGCTGTTTCTCTGAAAAGGGACCAGGACGACTGATCCAATTACATGAAAGAATGAATGGGACCATGTATCGTGAGATTTTGAGGGCAAACCTCCTTCCATCAGCAAGGGCATTGAAGATGAAACGAGGCTGAGTCTTTCAGCATGACAATGATCCCAAGCACACCGCCAGGGCAACGAAGGAGTGGCTTGTGAAGACTTACAGACAACGTTTGACCTCTGTCATTGCCAACAAAGGATATATAACAAAGTATTGAGATGAACTTTTGTTATTGACCAAATACTTATTTTCCACCATAATTTGCAAATACATTCTTTAAAAATCAGACAATGTGATTTTCTGGATCTGTTTTCCCATTTTGTCTCTCATAGTTGAGGTCTACCTATGATGTCAATTACAGGCCTCTCTCATCTTTTTAAGTGGGAGAACTTGCACAATTGGCGGCTGACTAAATACTTTTTTTTCCCCCCAATCCAGCTGGGACCCACCCCGATGACATACAGTAAAATTCTGGGTGGGTCTGGGCACTGTCATGTGTGTGGGGATTTGACCTAAAAAAAATTAATAATCTTTTTAAAAATTGCTGTGCAATGCACCTTTGTACACCCACATCATGCCCACATAGAGCAATACCATGTGACTATATCTCATACACTTATGCTTTTATACTTTTATACTTTCACCCTCACCTATTGCCCTCCCCCATTTTTTCTGTTCTGTTTCTGCTTAGGCTTCTTCTATACATACTTGATTGCTGTATATAAGCAATTTCATGGAGTCTTTGTCTACCATAAATGGTTAGGCTGTCTTATTGGTCAATGTTTATATCTTTCTTGTACATATTTTATGTCACAGTCTTGAGCTCTCTTCCATTGAACTTTAATTTTGTGCACTTAATTCAAATAATAATACATAGAGATGAGCGAGTAGTGTTCGATCGAGCCGGTATTCGATCGAATACTACGATATTCGGCATACTCGATTTCAATCGAGTATAACGGCGATGGCGCACTTAGAATTCGTTTCCCCTCCCACCTTCCCTGGCGCTCTTTTTCCACCAATCAACATGCAGGGGGGGTATGACAGGCACGCTGAGCACGCTGGCAGCGCGAAAACAGCGTCTACATGGATTGGCTGGAAAAACCATGTGACCTCGAATCATAAAAACTCAGCTCTTCCTGCTCGTACGCATATGCTTGCGTGAACTTAGTCAGGGGACAGAGGCTGGAGAAGGGAGAGACAGATTTTAGCTGTTGGACAGGCAGGAGCGTGATTAAAAGCCCTTATCAGGGGCTACTACAGTGGACTTCAGTGATAGCTTTACTACAATATAGACTTTACAGAGAACGGCTTGCTGTATTCAGGGATAGCTGCTGGATAGGGACAGAGAGAGGCATTAGTGGTGTATTAGGTGCTCTGCTACATACCAAACTATATTTGGCACTACGTGTTCAGCGTTCTTTTAGGCTGAAAAACCCTGTTATATAACTAGTGTGTATATGCACCATCTGATCTGGCAGTATACGGCTGTGAATTTTATTTTAATTTTTTTAAATACAGTTTATTTGGCTCTAGTGTTCTGGGTTCTGTGTGCCTGCAATACCCTTTTTGTATACCAGGTGTAAATACCCACCGTCTGTTCAGTTTAGTACACGGCTGTGTACCTTGAAATATACAATATCTAGGCCATTTAATTGGCCACTGTACTGTGGCGTTCTCTTGCTAAATTATCTCACATACCTGGTGTAAATACCCACCGTCTGTTCAGTTACTACACGGCTTTGTACTTTGAAATATACAATATCTAGGCCTTTTAATAGGCCACTGTACTGTGCGTTCTCTTGTTAAATTATCTCACATACCTGGTTAAATACCCACCGTCTGTTCTGTTACTACACGGCTGTGTACTTTGAAATATACAATATCTAGGCATTTTAATAGGCCACTGTACTGTGCGTTCTCTTGCTAAATTATCTCACAATACCTGGTGTAAATACCCACCGTCTGTTCAGTTACTACACGGCTGTTGTACTTTGAAATATACAATATCTAGGCATTTTAATAGGCCACTGTACTGTGCGTTCTC